>VXBC01007865.1:32795-57505 GCA_013399945.1 Ploceus nigricollis
CAAGGCCAGGTTGGACAGGGCTTGGAGCAACCTGGGACAGTGGAAGGTGTCCCTGCCCATGGCAGGGGTGGAATGGGATGAGCTTTAAGGTCCCTTCCAACCCAAACTAGTCTGGGATTTTATAATTTTGTGAATTACTTCCTACAGGTTCAGAAGGAAAGCTGAAATCCAGAGCGTGGACTGGGCCCGCTTTGGAGTGTGGCTCCACTGAATGGGTCCCCCATGGAAACAGGGAATATCCTGAGTGGGAAGGGACCCACAGGACCATGGATCCAACCCCTATCCCTGCACAGACACCCCAAAATCTCACCCTGGGCACCCCTGGGTGCAGTGTCCAAACCCTCCTGGAGGTCTGGCAGCCTCGGGGCTGTGCCCATTCCCTGGGGAGCCTGGGCAGTGCCAGCACCCTCTGGGGGAAGGAGCTTTCCCTGACACCCCCCTAAACATGCCCGGACACAGCTCCAGGCATTCCCTCAGTCCTGTCCCTGTCACAGGGAGCTGTCACTGCTGCACAGAGTGCCCTGTCCCGTGTCACACCAGGCCCACACGGCAGAGTTCAGTTCAGTTTTATTTTCCACTGTAACGGATTTCGAATGATACATCATGCAGTCTGCCAGTGTATCCATCCATCTCCGACAGAACTTCAGCACGAAGATAAAAGACTTCTCTCCACGGGCTGGGGGAGGAGGAGGGTTCAGGTCTGCTATCAAGAGTTTAATACAGTTCAGCATCATTTGATGCAATGGCAAAAAAAAAAATTTCCCCTTGTTACCAGCAAAACGTGTCCACCATTTATTTCTCTTTTTTTTTTTGTTTTGTTTTTCTCTTTTTTTTTTTCTCCTAAATTGAACACTACTGTAAAGATACATAGAGCCCAGAGAATACACATCTGCAGTACACGTTACACACTTTACAAACTAGACAGGGATAAATCTACAGGATGCCTCAGCCCGTGGCTCCCCGCAGGCAGCGGGGCGGCGCTGCAGCGGTGCTGCCATCCCGCACAGCGGATGGGCGCCGCTCCTACAGGCACAGTGAGGACAAAAGTCAAAGCAAGGGGAGATTCAGATTATCCTGCCCATGTTTCCCTCTTTTTCCCCCCTGTGGAGGAGTACTTCAGTCATGGTTATGTGAGGTATTTCTCCTCCAGCAAGGGGAAGCTGATGAGCCCTTTTCTTTTGGACCTTCATTGCCGTTGTTTAAGCAATTCTTCGAATAAAAGCATGTTCAAATTAAAATTCTTGATTTTGTTTATTTTCAAGCCTTAGGGCAGGGTAGGATGGGATATTGGGAAGGAATCCTGTGAGGGTGGGGAGGCCCTGGCACAGGGTGGCCAGAGAAGCTGGGGCTGCCCCTGGATCCCTGGAAGTGTCCAAGGCCAGGTTGGACAGGGCTTGGAGCAGCCTGGGATGGTGGAAGGTGTCCCTGCCCATGGCAGGGGGTGGAATCAGCTGATCTTTAAAATCCCTTCCAACCAAACCATTCCATGATCCTATAATTTATAAAGATTTCAGACAAATGTGCATCTTAGTCCATTAGGCTTTATAAAGTGAAACTGAAAAGCTACTCAAGGCTCTGTGGGCAGGAAGTGTTGTAGCAAATTTTTTTTTGTGACTTATTTTTAAGTTTTCAGTATCTTCAGGATAATCCAACTCTCACCCTTGTTGAGTTTAATACAAAACTTAAAAATGCATCAGTCAAGGTCTTTCCAAGCTTAAAACTTTCCTTGCTTTCCAGAAAACAAGTCGATGAAACGTGAACTCAAGGACAAACACAAGATATTTGAACATATCAATAAGAGAAGCTCAAGTGAGCCAGAAATACTTTTCAATTACTAGCAAAAAGAACAATATGCACTTTAGTTCCATCTGAAATCCGTTTTCCATTCGGGAATGGTATTTCCACCCCAGTTTGTCCCATGCATGACATTTTTAGATGTGAAATTTCATTTGCGCTGTACAAACCACAACTTTAAAAATGAGCCTGGAATAAATAGAACACAACACTCAAAGAGCAAAGAAAGGAAGATGGTGTCAGGAAACAGCGAGAGACAGGTTCTGATCTCTGCAGAGCAGATGTGTGGTTTTCCTTTCCAGATATAAAATGTGAAAGCCTTAGAAATGGTACAAAAGTTGAATATACAACACGCGGTACAAACTGAAGTTGCCTAATTAAAATAGGCTTCAAAAATAAAAATTGATACAAGCAGAGTATGTTCAACTGAGAATTCATAATTTCCAACTATTAAATATCTCAGGTATATCATTTTGAGGATTTTAGCCTAAGGCATCTTTGGGGCATTGCTGAAAGTTCTCCTGCAGTGTTGGTGTAAAAGGGAACTTGGAGAAACTTCATCGTTTTGCTGCTGGTGGCACTGACTGGCTGATCAGCACCAGCACGAGGAAGAGATGTCCAAGTTCACTTCTCCCTCAAGCTGCAGGGAGCTGGCAGAACTGTCCCCAGAAAATTCCTGGTGATGCCTTGAGGGATCCAGACCTTTTTGTTGTCATGAATGCTGCATTTACAATAGAATTCCGTACCAAACTCTGAGAGACAACAAAAAGTTTGCCTACAGTACAAAAATCTTTGACAGCAGATAAGCTTGGGATCTTTTCCTAGAACCAAAACAAGAGGATTATTAATTCTTAGTAGAAACCTCAGCTCTGACCAGCTGGTAAGATAGCACAGAGTAGTTCTGAGTTAGTGATTTTATTAAAGATTGCATATGGCAAGTTCACAGTTCATTCTTCTGGCAGTGCACATGCATGTAACGAAAGAAAATATAAAACTTTGGAAAATACAAAATAAATTAAATACATGCAAATCTGCAACTTCATTAAATATGTTTAGCAAAATGCTCCCCCAAAATAGTGCAACATTAAAAAAAAACCCAAAAACCAAAAAACAAAAACCAGTTAAATTAAGTTCAACTTACTTTGCAACACCCTAATTTCAGTAGAAAAAAATATCTAAAGTCAACTCACAATCTTCCAAAACGCTCTATGGAACTGAAGGATTCTACACCTACACATTCAGAAATTAAAAAAAATCCCAATCAATCTCAAATTAAAGGAGAGCAAACGTCTGCAAAAGAAGACCAGAGGGCTACACTCGGCCGGAGCCTTCCTGGAATTCCGGCTTCCTGGAGTCCCACCTGCCCCAGGAGATGGGGAGGGAGGGAGGAGGAGGAGGAGGAGGAGGAGGAGGAGCAGCAGCAGCAGCACCTTCTGCCTGCCAGCAGAACCTTCCCAGAGCAATTCCAGTGCCCCCTTGCTGGGAAGATGGAAATTTGCTGTCTGAGAGATCCAGGGAAGGCTTTTCCTTCCCTCTGGACCTTCCATAGGATGAGTGGATATAGTGGCTTAGAAAGACATTCCCTTCCCCTGGAAATGTGCTCCTCACATCCCAGCAAAAAAATTCCCAAATTTGGTCTGCAGAGGACAGCTTGAGTGTACCACTCTCACCTCCTTTAGGATTTTTTTAAGGAAGGGTTTGGTGGATTTTATTTTCCTTTGTTCTGGCGGGGGACTGCTCCCTCCGGGATCTGAATTCCAGTGTGAACAGATCAGGGCTTGTCTGGGGAAAGGGGGAGGGGGGAGATGCTTGTCAGATTTTCCAAGGCAAGATTTCCACAGCATTCTGAAATCCTTTAAAAATTCCTAGGGAACAACTCTTACAAACATGTGGCTAAGCCATCCCACTCCAGGAAAACTCACCACTGTAGGGAGAACTACAAGGGAATAGGAGCTTAATTTTGAAACAGGTCACACAGATAAATTCATGGAACTACCAAACTTCAAATCCTACGTCTATACTAACAGATTTCTCTGCATCCCGTTTGTTCTTTACCAGGTACTGCAATAAAGGTTATTTTATACAGTCCAAAGATTTTTTTTTAAATCAGGATATTACAAATGGTTCTTTGGGGAAATTTCCTTCTGAAAATGTTAAGCAGTAAAATTAAACCACATAGCAGCACATTTTCATCCCCTAAAAATATAAAATAATATGTATATTATACAGGAAATCAGTCATGACAGAGCACAATCACCTGCCTTTGATGGCACTTGGTCATTGAATAATTAATTCCTTGATGCCAGAAGTCGGGAATTACCGATGCCAACGGAGGACTCGGAAAAAAAAAAACCAAAACATCACTATAAGTGGAGAAGCCCCAGCCTAAGCAGCGCCAAGGGGTCGTGGAATTCGGAGTGGCAGACTCCCTATCATCCTTACTGAGGTGGGAATGTTCCAGACATTGTACAAGGATCTGGAGGAGCTGAGCTGGACACTTCTGTACACGTGGATATCCTACGAAGCTCGGAGTACCTGGAGCGGGGCGTCGCCGACGGCCGTGGGAAGCGCAGGATGGACAGGGCGTGGACCGGGTTGGAGAGGGGCAAAAAAGAAACTAATGTGACTTAATGACAGTCCTTAACATGCTAAGTGGAACTGACCTGCCAGAGAGAGAGAGAAAGGGAAGGAAAATTAGTGGATCTGGGGGATTAGAAAGCAGAGCACCCAAATGGGATGGGCAGCAAACAAAGAGATGGATCAGCAGTCACGTTAAAGAAATTATGGAATTTGGGTCTCACAAAATGAGCCAATTCTCCTGATGGAATTCGCTCTCTGCAGCCTGGAATTACGTCTTACCCAAACACTGTGGGAAATGGATTTGTAGGAAATTCTCAACAAGTATTACAATTCACACCATCACAATCAAAACCCAACTATTTCCTAATTACAATGCTCTATAAAAGTTCCTTAGCCTACCAGCTTTTACCACACCATGCTGCAAATGCCTTAAAACCAATCATCTAAAATTATCCCTCATGAGTCCTAATTCAATACAGCTTCCATAGTTCTATTTCTCCAAAGTATCTAATATTTTCTACAAAACCATCCTTTGAAACTTATTTCAATTTCTCTCTCAACAATATTCCATAGTATTTCTAAATCAACATTTCTTATCTCAAAGTTTACATACAATGAATACAATGAATTTTCTACAAATCCATTTCCCACAAACACTATCTAAAGGTCTAACTTTTTTTTCCCCCTTTAATTTTCTGTTCCTTTCATGGGATTTTTCTCTTGCCTCATTGGATGTGCTGAAGAGCTGGTGTGTGTTTATCTCATGTAATAAGGGGGGGAAAGTAACAGCAGCAGAGTTGGAAAATTATAAAATCAAAATGATGAAAAAATACAAATTCAAACCAATCCTTCTGTTCTCTGTCTTCTGACAGAGATCTTTTCCTGACATATAAACACATATATAAAATAAGTGTTTACAGAAATACCTGAAATATTTGATATATAATATTGTGATAATATTATGAAAATATAATTTTATGTATGCACATTAGACAAGCACATTTTATTAAAACCCACATTTCCTTCTCTTCCATCTGCTGGGTTAATCAATCATAACCACTGACCAGTCTAACAGCACTAAGTGTCTTTTATCTTTATGGTGAATAATGAATGAACACAAGATAAATCTCTCCTCAGCAAATGTTGAAATATGAACCTCAATTTTATTTCTCTGCTGTTAAATGACTATAAAGGAGAGTTTTGTTCTAGTTCCAGCTGGGTAAAACTGCCCCATTCCAAAGCACTTTCTGCAGAGCCTAGGAATGTCTCAACAATAGTCAGGAAATAATCTGGATTAAGTTCTCCCTGCACTGTAGCACCTTTACTAACACCCTTACTCAGACCCCTGGGTTTCCATCCAAACTCAGAATTCAGATTACTCAGATACTCCCAAGTTTGGCAGCCAAATAATTGGAATTTGCCAATAAAATTCTTAACCAAAAGACCAAAACTGAGGAGAATTGACTTTCTCCAATCACTTCCCAGCCTTCCTGGACTACACCTTCCACACTTATTTCTGGATGTGAGCAAAACATCTAGAACACACCGTTGAAATGGTTTCATTCCAACCTCTAGGGCTGCCATTTGGTTTTCAGATTTTTTTCCTAGTTTTTTCTAGAAACCCCAAGTCCGTAACTTTATCCAGTTTCTCCTGAGATCTTCCAGCTTCTTTTTTTTTCCAGCCTCATTTTCCCTGGTGCTCCTCTGCAACATGGCCTGAACCTGCTCATCTCCACAACCCTCAAATCTAAACCTCAGCATCTGAATTATCTGGTATTTTATGCCTCCTCATTGCTTTTTCTTGACTTCCACAGTCCTGTCTTGTTCTTACAAACCCATCTAGTTTGAAGTGTGGTTATTTTATTAATACCTTTTATTAATCTACAGTTGTTCACCTGACACGTGTGGCCTGTTTGAGTCTGACTCTTCATTTCACTGCAGCTGGCAAATTAAAGGTGCATTTACTTGAGGCAGGTGGCAGCTTTTCCCCCTCAGAGTAGCTGTTACAAGAAATGTTTAGAAATCTTTGACAAGGCTCTGTATCCCACTCTTTGCCAGGTCACAGAGGTGGGAATGCAATGAAGCAGATGGACAGAGGCACCTCATTCGTGAGGTGGAAAAGCCAATTTCAGACCAGAATGGACAAAACCACTCAGCAAAGCCTTGCCCTAATTTACCCACAGAGGAAATATTTGTTGCTGGAAGCTCATGGCAAACACAATGAGCAGGAACAATCCCCCTGCACAATAACAGCTTGAGTGTGGCGTGATGGATGCTTGGCGTGCAAGCCTGACATGAAACATTCCCCAAAAAAAGCTAAAAACACCCAAGAATGCCTCGAGGAGACCACAGACCATGAAGAGAGTTGTGAGACAGAATTAATCCTCAAGGAGGGCAAAAAGCCAGACTTGGAGGGACAAGTTTGCTGTCTCCAGGCTGCTTTTCACAGCCACTTGCTGCCATCCATCCAGCTCTTGGCATGTCTGTGGCATAAAGTGATCATCTAAAATAATGCAGATATAAAATCTCTCCAATAATGAACACTTAAAGAAAGAAATGGGAGGATGGAGTCCCTGGAACAGTCTCCTGGGAATATGCTGCTCACTTTTTGCTTGGGAGAAACTCTCAAGCCCTGGCAATTAAAGTAAAATATTTAGGTTGTTTTTTTTTTCACGAAGAGAACTAAGAGTGCAAAGTGTGCCAAAAGGTGACACCCAAATTTGGAGATGTCTCTTGCTGCCACTGACAGCTGCTCTACCCCTATCCCAGGCTGGAATATCTCAACATGGAAACACATCCATGGTACAGAAAGCAGAAGATGATGCTGGCAATAGGAACCTCTGGATCTGTATTTTTACTACATGAGTTTCATACCTCTAAGTGTGAATTTCGGTCCAGATTTACCAGAGCAGTTTTTAAAAAACTTTAAAGTACTAAGTCATTAAAATAAAACCTCTTCTCAGCAGCTGGCAAAGCCTCTTAACAGGCACTCAATTAACGAGTATTGTAATTATCAGCAAACAACTATTAAAAATAGAAAAAAATTTACTGTGGGTCTCCTAAAAGCAAGAGGAAATATAAGGGAACTGAGTGCTCAGTGGGAGAAGAGGTGAGCAAGTTACTCTGGCCTTACCTCTTGTTTATTTGGTGTTGTGGTAGTAGCTGGAGTTGGACATCCCTCCCCCTCGGATGGCGTGGACGGCCGTCGGAGAAGACGCTGGGTAGTGACCAGGGCGGATGGGCTTGGCTGCAGAGGGGAAGGAGGGACCAAACAAGACATTTTAGCTTTCCCATTTTAGCTTCCCACCTCCCCTCCTCCTCCAAGGGAAACCCCATTGTTTCCCAACTCAGCGGTTTCTGATCCAGCTGTGCAGAACACAGCACTCCCTGCTTTGGCCAACAACAAATACACCCATTTTCCTGCTGGCAGATCCTTTTTCCTGCTGGCAGAGCCCTTCCACCTTCCCATGCATTGGATCTGCAAAGATTATGGACTGTCCAACAACAGAGGGAAGTCACTTGGTGGGCAGTGAGGCACTCTTTATGTCCAATTTACACCATTCCAGAAGATGTCAAGACGAAGCTTGGATGGCTCCCTCCAAGAGGAAGCATTCAGGAGGTGACGCTTTGTGCTGTGTGATTCTCCCCCAGGATTTACTACCCCAATATTGGCATCTCCATTTAAACCATTATCCTTTGTAATCCCAACAAATCATTCCAAGAATTGCCCCATTCCTCTGTTGTGTGCACGCATTACATTGTGCCTCGGAGATATATCAATATCTGAAGTACAAAGGCAGATTTTTTGGAATTAAATCACATGGAGGAGTAATCAGGGGGAAAAAAGAGAAATGGACAAGGTCCAGAAAGGCAATGAAAGAGTGAAAGCAGAGAGGGAGCATGTAGGGGGAGAAGGAGGAAGAAAGTCAGTGACTAATTTAAGGAGACAAGTTTTCAGGTCACTAGAAGGGCACACTAGACCCATTATGCCCTTTATTTACCCAGTGGAACAGCAGAGCCTCTTTAAACTCGAGGTGGGGCAAATTCCATGAAAAAGCGAGGCCTTTGAAAACTCCTGTGCAGCAGAGGAGAAGCAGCCCCTATGTTTTACTCCCTCCACTCAACCCCCAGCAACCAGCCCGAGCCTGAAGCACGTGGGCAGCCAGAAATGCTCCATGTCCTCACCAATTTGGGCAGAGTGTGCTCTCCGGGCCATGTTTTTGGCTCTCACGGCCTCCTTAATGCGATCCACCTCCTGCTGGTAGCGCTTGCGGTCGCGCATGGCGTTCTCCTTGGCCTCCTTCAGTGCACTCTCCAGGGCCTTAACTCTCTCTGCCGTAGCTCGAAGGCGTTTCTCCAGCTTAGGAAGCTCGCAACGAAGATCTGCATTATCACGTACCAGCTGCGGGGAAAGCGGTGCAAAATTAAAGGAGGTCAAAAGGAAACGGTGAAAATCTCCTCAGAGAAATGGCGGGAAAAGTCTCCTCACGAGGAGAGAGGAAATGCCCAACACAACAGCCGGCTGCTCTCCACACCTCGTGTACTAAAATTAAACAGATTTCTCCCAAAAATTTATGTGAAAAGCTTAGGTTAAAGAGAAATTGAGAATATCCTGGCTGGAATGGACCTATAAGATCAAAAGAAAGGGGCAAAAATCTCCTCAGAGAAATGGCGGGAAAAGTCGCCTCACAAGGAGAGAGAATGCCACCATTATGTCATGTACTAGAATTACACAGGTTTATTCCAGAAATTAATGTAAAAATCCTAGGTTAAATAGAAATTTAGAATGTCCTGAGCTGGAATGGACCCACAAGGTCAAAAGAAAGTTCGCAAAAATCCTCCTCAGAGAAATGGCGGGAAAAGTCACCTCACAAGGAGAGAGAATGCCACCATTATGTCATGTACTAGAATTAAACAGGTTTATTCCAGAAATTAATGTAAAAATCCTAGGTTAAATAGAAATTTAGAATGTCCTGAGCTGGAATGGACCCACAAGGATCAAGTCCAGCTCACTACCCCACACAGGGCACCCCAACAATCCCACCCTGTGCCTGAGAGCATCATCCAAGCTCAGTGCTACTCACAAAATTCACTTGTCTGGCTGAGGAGTGATATTCGTTTAAACTGTCCAGAAAGATCAAAGAAAAACAGAGTTTATTCCATTCAACAAGATCCCACAGAGCTGATCCTGAAAGATGAGGACTCCAGGACCAACCCTGCTACTGCAGAGCACTTGACAGCCAGATTTTCTTCTCTACACATCAAAAACTGCAGCAGAAACTCTACATTTCCTCAGAACACAGAAATCTCCAGGATTTTGCAAATCCTTGATCACCTCATTATTTTAAAATAATAATGCTTGAATATGTCTTACAGACAACACCAGGGATCACCCCAAATTCGTCACTTCCAGTGGTTCTGATGTGTTCACCTGTGTTTTCCCTACTCAGCCATGTGGGAAAACTGGGAACTTCACTAAGAAATCACTTTTAGGCCTGTAACTACAAATATGATGATTATGTGCAACTTTGAATTTGTGCACTTCCCCAGTTTAATATGAACCTGAGCGAGGTCTATCAATTATACAAATCACAACTGACCTCCCATGCAGCAACAGCCAAGAGAGGATTGATTTTTAATAAACACAAAACTGATGCAAACGGGCAGAAAATCCAGCACAATTTCTGCTGAACAGATTACACCACTGGGCGAAGTCAACAGAAATCTGCTCCAAAGGAGTGACTCTCCCTTTTCTGGAGCAAAAAGTGGATTAACAACCACATTAATAATACAGCAAAGCAACAGCATGTCCTGACATTCACACGTTGTTTAACAATCAGAGCATTTTACACCTGCTGGGCCAGGCTTAGTGCTGGAGAAAAACACAAACAAGCTAAGAAAACATTGTCACAATGTGCTTTTTCTGCAAGTGCTGAACCCTTGTTGTGTGAAATAGTTATGATATGAAATCCAAGCAGGATGGTATCAAGTCCAATGTCACTTTTCTCTGAAAGTTTCCTACAAGATGTGGATTCCAAGTTGATTTTGAGTAAATACACGCTAATGAGAGCTATAAAAATCCATATTTGAAATGCAGCAGATGCACTAAACAAGTGCAAAAAAAAAGGCAAAATGGTAAAAGAAAAACCACTCTGAACATGTCCCAGTTTCCACATTTAGAAAGTAGGTCTTGAAACCATCTGTTCCCTGGGAATCTGAAAACCCCAAACCTTAGCGGACACTTGTCACAGTCCAGCACTTCCTGCTCTTTGGGCACTTCCACAGGAGTAATTAAAGCAAATCTGGGAGTATGGGTCACTAATAGACTTCAGGAGAGTGTAGTGCCCAGTGTTATGCCACTGCTCAAAAAAGAAATCAAAACAGGTTTAGTGTTTTGTGTTGTGCACCTGAACAGTGGCACATAGCTCCAGCATACTGGGAGAGGAGATTTTAGGGAGAAATCCTTCCCTGGGAGGGTGGGCAGGCCCTGGCACAGGGTGCCCAGAGCAGCTGGGGCTGCCCCTGCATCCCTGGAAATGTCCAAGGACAGGGCTTGGAGCAGCATGGGATAGTGGAAGGTGTGCGACATGGCAGGGATGGGACTGGATGGGCTTTAATTCCAGATCTGGGATTGTATGAAACTGGAATTCCATGAAGGAGGGGGACACACAAATGGACAAGCCCAGAAATTACCAACCTCAGCACCCCAGGGAGGCACCAGCCCTTCAGCTGCACAGAAAACCCCAATTCCATTGTTTTCATTGAAAACTCTGCTGGTTGAATCCACTCCAACCACCTCCAAGGTGCCTCTGAGTAGCTTCAGGCCAGAAGTCAAATTGGGGATGCAAAATCCATCCAGAAAACAGCTATTTTTATGTATTTCCTAGTGCCAAAACAGATCTATTTTCACAGGAAAAAAAAATTCCTTATTTACCACATTCCTAGAAGTACAGGGAGTGGGAAGAGCAGCTCTAACTCCTAATTCCAGGGAGTTTAGTGGGTACCTTTTCCTCAGACAGCACAGGTTACCTTCCAAAATTACCCTTGTAAAGATTCAAAAAGTGCAAGTTTTGATGGAGGGAGGGAAGGAGGGAAAAGAGGGAAAAGGAGGGGAAAGAAAGGAGGGGAAAGAAAGGAGGGGAAAGAAAGGAGGGGAAAGAAAGGAGGGGAAAGAAAGGAGGGGAAAGAAAGGAGGGGAAAGAAAGGAGGGGAAAGAAAGGAGGGGAAAGAAAGGAGGGGAAAGAAAGGAGGGGAAAGAAAGGAGGGGAAAGAAGCCTTTACCTGTTTGTGAACCTTTGTAAGTTGTTCCAGGTTGTTCTCAAGAAAGGAAATTTTCTGCTTCTGCGCAGCGCTTCCACCTCCATCATCACTGTCCAGTTCAACACTCTGCACACAGAATTGCAGCACTCAGTAAAGCCAGGCACTAACTCAAGGGGAAGCTCAGCTCTTTGGCAAATTTGAGCTCCCCAAAGGCAGAAAAGTCTTACAGAGCCTCAGATTTAAGAGAAAATATTTTAACTCTTTGTTTGATTTTTAGGAATCACATTTCCCCTTACATTAAAAAAAACAAGCTATTTTTACTGAACAATTATGGGGGAATCCTGAATAGGAAAATCAAGTTATACTAAATAATTTCTGAAGCTCATCATCTTTGAGAATTTTGTAGCTGAACTGCACTGGATAAATTCATTTCCCTCACCCACCAACATTTTCCTTATCATATTAGGACCAAATAAAAGCTGAAAAACATCAGAACAGTTTTAATCGTGTTTCTCACTGCTACTAAAAAAGGCATTATCCCATTTTGTAAATGCATGCACTAAAGGCTTCTAGCAAATCACAAGAATACTGCACATAAAGGAGAAGATTTGGGTTTAAAAGAGCAGAGTTTTACTTTTTTAACACGGGTGGTAAGATCCTGGACAAACAGCTTGCGCAGATTGTGAAGAGTCTGAAGCTCCCTTGCCTGGAATAAAAATAACAAAACAATAATTTTTAGAAAAGCACAGATGACTAGGACATAGTAGATGCTCTGGTGTAAAAGTTCTCCTTGGATCTGAGTTGGTAACAGGAGAAAAGAACTCTGGATTTTCTCTCTAGGAATCACTCTGAATGCACAAAATAAACCCCATCCAGCCCAAAAACCACACTAAAGAGAACAATTTATCCAAAATTGGTAAAAACAACCTTTTTAAATTTTAATTTAGGTAGTTCAAAGCTGTTTACTCAAAAATTAAAATATGTATCACCAGGGTATACAGATATAGGGGGAAAAGCTGAATAAAGTGTAATTCAGACCTACCACTGTTTCCTCCAGCCCTTTAAGGTCTTCTCTTGCTTGTTCCCTTTTATCATTAAGGAGTCTGGAAAGATCACAACATGGAACACAAATCAATCACAATAAACAGAGGAGAATCAACCAGCATCCACCTGGAGCTGCACATCTGCAGGTGGCAGCAAACTGCACATCTCTAATAATGCTTCTGACTGCCCCAAATACCCAATTTTATCACCTGGAAGGGCTGAGTCACCACTTCCATCTTTGTGTCCACACATGGGATTTTTCTCTTATTTCCAGGAAAGGCTTTTACTCAAACATCTGATTTAAAACCCCATAAAATCAACAAACCCCACCAAAAATTCCCAACTTCTTTCATGCTTGTTTTGCTGCATATTAAGGAATGAGAGATTTAAGACTTGCTGGGATATTTTATAAAATCAGAGCTCTAATGAACTCTTTTTGGTAGTTATCAAAGCCACTATTGAAAAGCCTGTGGTATAAAAACAGAGAGTAATTGGTAATTATTTATTAGTAGCTCCTGCTGGCTTTGCTACTGAAATGATATTTTCAGTGTGCATATTCCAACAGAAATCCCTCTCCCATTTTCCATGGACACATGAAGAGGTTCAGGGATACCAAGTGAGGAAACTGTGCACTTACATGAGCTTTTCCAGTTTCATTTCTCTTTCCTGGTCCTCAATTTTTAATTTATCATAATCAGCACTCAGCTTCTCCTGTTCCAGCTGCAGCTTCTGGTTCATGCTGGAAATGTGAAAGGAAAAGTCAGCACAGCTTAGCCTGAACCCCAGGAGGAAGGGAGGGTAAATCTCCACTAACAAAATGGGATTGGGCAGAGGAGAAGTAAAGCTGTAACTCTCTGAAAAAATTCTAGAAGAAATGAATGTCCTCCAGGTTCTTTATGCTTATTTTAAAATATTGGAGAGATAAATTCAGTGGTTTGTTTTGTTTGCCTTAAAGGAGGACCCAAATTGTTGCTGGCAACTTTCTGCCTTGCTTCCTCATTTCCCTACAACTAATCTTTGGCCACACAATAAATGTGATAAAAGAAAGCCTAGATTTTAAAAAAAGAAGAACACAGGAGCAAAACACAACAGAACCACATTGCTGTGGGAGGAAAAAAATATAAAAATGTGTGAAAATGGGAGCTGTTGGAGTCACCCAGACTCCCAGAAGGTCTGGGGCAGGACTGGCTGCTGTGAGAATCTCAAAACCTTCCTGGGGATGTGGTTCAGTGCTGGCTGAACTCGATGACCTTAAAGGATTTTCCAACCCAAATGATTCCATGATCCTTTAAAACCTGCTCTCCTCCAAGCTCCTCTCACCTACTCACCTGCAGGTGCAACATCCCCCTTTTTTTTAAACTCTGTATAATTTTATGGCCTTGTTAAAGCTCCCCAATAAAGAATTAGGCACTGTAATCCACCCTGCAAAATAATTACAGGGTTGGCTGCTGCGTGTAAGGACAGAACTTGCAGTGAAACATCAATCAAACCTAACAAAGCCAAGCCCAAAGCATCCCAGGAGGGAGGAAGGGATGGAGAGGCTGAACTTACTCCCTGATTTCATCGATTATTTTCTGCTTCTCTTCGATCTCATCCCTCAGCCTGGACAGCTGCTTCTGGTGGGCTTCCCTGTGGCTCTCCATCTGCTGCTCCAGAGCCTTCTGCAAGCACAGAGCTGGGAATCAGAGCAATCCAGGACACGCAGCTCCCTCTTACCCAGCCTCTGGATTTGAGGGAAAACGACCAAATCCATTCAGGAATCTGCCTGGCATTTCCTTCTGTCATCACTAAACTCTGGGCCTGCTCATCCAACCTTTTAATTCCATTTTTAGCAACAGAGGTACAACAATTTTGACTCATTTTCCAGCAAAAAGTACCCCATGAAAACCCAGGGCTTGCCCACAAATGCCACTGATTTCACACCAATCCTCTCTTATTTCCCCTGTTTATTCACCCAGGAAATACTTGTACAGCTCTACCTGTGACAGAAATAAAACCCAAACCTCTGAGAATTGTTTATCCACAGCCCTGCTACTGAAATTGTTATTTAAATTTAAATTCTAGGAGTAAATATGCCTGAAGCAACAGGAAAAACTCAATTTATGTCTTTAGACTGCTAACAAAAACTTAGCTTTTTTCCTCAGAGCTGTCACAACTGCTTTAATCACTTAAAATTTTTATAATGGAGGAAAAAGTTCTGCAGCTGGCAAACCTCTATCACCATCCTTGCAAAACTGTATTTTTTCTTGTCTGCAATGTGCAACCCCAGCAGAGCAACTCATAATTGCAAACATTTCCTGGCATTCCAAAGGAAAAACACCAGAAAATGGGTTTATGTATTTTATTATTATTTCCAGGAGATAATCAGAATTCCAGCCAAACTTTGGGGAAGTAGCCTCTTTTAAAATCAAATTTATAAGCACCTAAATGATATTAACCCCAGCAGCCTCATTCACTACTGAGCAAATTGGCTTCCAGCAGAGCTCCAGCAGCAAAAAATTAGTGTTACACAGAGGTGAATCAATGGAATTTTTGGCCACGTGAACAGGAAGACAAAATTCCACCCCAATGAACAATCTCACCAAGAAATTCCCTCAAAATTTCCACTGTGCCAAACTACCTTCATCTCCTCTGCATCCTGGAGTCGTGTCAGGTGCTCCTTCTCCTTGTCCTTGAAGCTGACTTCGTGCATTTTTTCTGTTTAAAGGTGGAGACAGTTTTAATTTTAATTTTAAATTTTAGATTTTTAAATCAATTTAATTTATTCCAGGCGATGGAATAAAGATTCTGTTCTAACAATGCAGGAGATGATAAAAATATTTTAAAAATAAATAAAAAGCCTTGTCCCCACCTGCTGCTCCCTCAGAGAGGGAAAACCCCCTGTGCAGAAATCCAGAATGATTTTAAGGCTGCAAGGTTATAAATTTATATAACCCAGGAGCTTAGCAAAGCTACAAGAACTTCTTTTGATACCTACACATTTTCCACATTAAATTGGAAGGGGAAAGCCAAGCAAACCTTAAAAATGAAGTCAGCTGGGAAAGACACAACCTGTGCACATCTGAGGGAAGCAGAGAGGAATTTGTTTGGAATGAGGCAGGGATGTTGCAGAGGGACAACTGAAATTTAGATAAATCCTTATCCCAGAATTTTACAGAATATTCAGCAAGACTGATTGGTGCTGTTTGCTAAAGGATCTGTGTGGGGTTTTTATCATTTTTCACATCATTAAGACACAAAACTGAGTCTCCTAAGACAGAGATGAGAGACCCAGAGCTGTACCTTGAGCGCGTAACTTGGCCAGCTCCTCGTTGAGGGAGTCCTGGGACTCCTCCAGCTGCCTCCTCTTCTGCTCCATGTTCTGCATGTAGTCTGTCAGGGATTTGATCTTTGCTTCGTGCTTCAAAGACAAGGAACAGCAGTGAGATGGGAGGAGCACAGCCCTGGGAATTCAGGGAAAACTGGCCCACGTAAAGGAGAGGAAACAAAGGATTTCCACATCCAGAGGTGATGACTGGGAGAACTCAGAGCAGAATGGCTGGGAAGGAGCTAAGAGATCAAAGAGATCAGGCTGTGTTTTCAGAGGTCTCACTTAGTAGCCCAGTCTGGAATTCAGGCAGTAATCCCAAAACATCCCTACAAGCTCCTGACTTGGTGTTAAACCAGCAGCAGCAGCTTTTTAAAAGCACCAGCCTTGAGGTGGCTTTGGGATCTTCAACCTGCAGCAGCTCACATGGACTCTCCCCAGCCATCCTGATGGTTTGGTTCTGGCCAACAACCTTCTGAACTAGAAGGGCTTATGGGTAAATAGAAAACAGCAAAGTTTGTAGTGAAAACACTCAAAAGGTTTTTAGCAACAGACACACAACAATTTTGACTTGTTTTCTTGCAATAAGTACCACATGAAAACCCAGGGCTTGGCCACAAGTGACACTGATTTTACACCAATCCTCTCTTATTTCCCCTGTTTATTCACCCAGGAAATACTTGTACAGCTCTACCTGTGACAGATAGAGCTGGATCCTATTGGAGGATAAAAATTAAGATACTGACTGGATTATTGCATCTTAACTAAAAAGATCGAATAGAACTTAACAAAGACACTCTGCTGAAGGAAAAGGGGCTCTCCCTGCTCCAGGTTTGCTTAGGATAACTGCTAGGGAATGAAACTGGATCATGTCTTTCCTTTCCCATGCCCACTTCCATGCAGAAGAGGGTGTCAGAGCTCTCAGCCCCTCTCCACAGCCATCCCTGCCAGTCCCTGCCACCCACTCAGAACTTCCTACCCCCTGGGTTTCTATCCCAGAAAGTTTTCCATGGTATTCTGTAGCTCACTGCCTTGTTTTCTCAGCAGCACACCCACAGAGCGGGTCCAGGGAGCTCCCCAAAGGTCTGGCTTGTGAAAAACACACTCAGTGATCTTTTAAAGTGATCCAAGATACAAATTACAGAAGCACAGAATGAACCAGGTTGGAAAAGACCTTCGAGATCAACAAATTCCTGGTGAGGAAACCACTCCAGGGAGGAATTCCAGTGCTATTCCACCAAACACATTTTGAGACCTACAGCAGGACATGACCTTGCCAGAGCTCAGGACACAACCTCAGGATGTGCTGAAAACCACTGAGGGGGAGTGTCCTGGGGTGACTTCATGATTCTTGTATCCCCATTTGTCTGTTTAGCCCAGAAATAAGTGTTGCACCTTTAAGGCTGGTTCTAAGAGTGAAGGGGGGGAAGAAGAAGCGCAGAGTTTGTTTTCAGAAACTGCACTCGCTCCTCCACATTCCTGTGTTGTCTGCAGATGGACAGACAGCAGGACAGAGCTCTCCTTTGCTTTTAGTTAGTTTTNCTGCTTTGTAGAGGAACCCCTTTGGAGTTTTTCTCCCATATTTGCCCTAAACCAGGACAGGGAGGAGTGGGAGAGGTTTTACATCAACTTCTGTGAGCCAGAGAGAAGTCTGACAAGAGGATCCATGTTTACCCCTGAAAGAATTTTTTACCAAGGTCATTGACATAGAAACCAAGAAAGAAAGAAGGATAAATAAGAGAAACCTGAAGCTGCCTATTCCAATGAGCACTTTGTTTGAGTAAACTTTTGAGGTTTGTAAAAACGTATAAAAAGCATGCATGCTAGAATAAAAACAGTTTTGAAGCCTTCTGAAAATGGAGTTGTCTCCACTCAACCACAACAAGGAGGAAAGAGAAAAGAGAGAGCAGACAACAAAACACCCAAGAGACAACACTGCTCTGCCCCACAAGGCCCATTTCTCACTCCTGGCACACACTCTCCATGGGGAGGGAGGTTGGGAGGGCCACCAAAGCCTGGAGAAGGCAGGAGCAGACCCACCTGGGAGATGAGGAGCTGGCAGGCCGCCAGCTCCCTCTCGCTGGCGTTCATCTTCCTGTTGGAGTCCATCTGGGCGCTCTCCAGCTGCTTGCT
Source organism: Ploceus nigricollis (assembly GCA_013399945.1). Classification (NCBI taxonomy): domain Eukaryota; kingdom Metazoa; phylum Chordata; class Aves; order Passeriformes; family Ploceidae; genus Ploceus; species Ploceus nigricollis. Next base: position 50,914 of record VXBC01007865.1, read on the forward strand.
CCTGTTCACCAGAGACTTCACCTCCGACTTCATCTTGCTGATGTAGAGCCTGGCCATGGTGAACTCCTCCTCGATGACCCCGTTCACATCTGCCAACTGAGCACACAGGGATGGCCAGCTGCTCACAGCCACAGCACCCAGAGCTTCTCCTGCTCTGGGAACCAGCCTGGAGCCTGGCTCTGGCATTTGGGATGGTTTTACAGGCCAGGGGTCACTTCAGAAAGAGAGTTTGGAGCAGGGGAGAACAGTATGAATTGTTTCTGAAAACTTAAAACTCATATTTGGAGAAGAAAAAAATCAGAATTGGGATTTTTTCACAAAGCAAAGAGTGCTTATTATATTAAGGAAACATCTTCCTTCAGAATTTTTGGTTTGATTTGTCCTTTTATCTTGTATATTTTATTTTTATTTATCTTGTGTATTTCACATTTGTGTGAAGGGATATCATATCCAGGTATTAGGATGGATTTCAAGGAAAGGTCCTTCCCCCAGAGGGTGCTGGGCACTGCCCAGGCTCCCCAGGGAATGGGCACATTCCCAAGGCTGCCAGAGCTCCAGGAGGTTTTGGACAGCGCTGCCAGGGATGCCCAGGGTGGGATTTTTCCAGCCCTTGATCCATGATCCTGTGGGTCCCTTCCAGCTCAGGATATTCCACTGAGGAGCTGCGCAGGTACTTTCTGAGCAGTAACACAGCTCAACTTCATCTGCTCCCCCTTTTTTCACTGCCAAGGGTAAGGGAACATGTGCTGCTTCCTCTCCCAAAAATCCTGAAAAATGACACTTCTTCCAAAATTTTCAGTCTGCTCTGAGATTAGACACACTTGGAGAAGATGCTAATTGCCAACAAATCTGAAATTATTCTCTAAACCCTCCTCAGTCTGGCCTGATTTCCACTGACAGCTGTCCCCTGACGTGCTGACATCTCAGTTCCTACAAAAACTTGTACCAAACTGCCTCTGCCTCCATTTGCAAAAATTTCCTCTCCCAGTCCGTGCTCCTGCGGCCACCAGAGGCTGCTGTGACATCTCCAAAGGCTGGAATCTGCAGCACCACAGGGACAGCAGGGCTTGTGTCCTCTGCAGCAGGACAGGCTGGAGCTCCTGCTGGCCTAAGACAGCCCTGGCAGGACATCAACAAAAAGTGAACTAAAAGTAACAAAAATGTATTGCAAGGAATTTTCATACATCTCAAAAATGAACTTAGCCACTTTCAACCACTGCTATTTTTCATGTGGTTTTAAATAGACAAGGATGGCATTAACATCAACAAGGAGATTTTCCAGGCCATGGAAAATGCTGCCATTTAGCAATGACCATACAAATATTTTCTCTGAAATCAGCATTTTGTTCCTCTACAAATGTGACAAAGTGAGCAGCCACCTCCTCTACTGTATCCCCAAACCACACAGAGCCACACAAAGGCAAACCTCAAAGCAGGGCTGACCAAAATGTGCACCAAACTTCAGATCAAAAATTGGCCACCTCAGAAGCCAATATTTTCATGTTCTGCAACTTCTGAGTCATGCCAGCTAGGGAAGGAGCTGGACTTGTATTGTTTTGGGGGGAATTCAGACCTCCCAATAATCAGTTCAGTGACTGCCAGATGGGCTCTGGCCCCAAAAACTGAGCTGGGAATAACTGTGGGAACTGTGAGCCCAGACACTGAGCCTCTCCTGATGCCTCAGGTTTAGATTTTCTATATTTCAGACTCTGTGCTGCTTTAGTGTGCAGCTCTGAGCTTCACATCAAGTGTTTGTGAGCTCTCTGCACAGAGCAGGGAGACAAAACAATTCCTTCTCCAGCTGGGCACCAAGGACAAATGATCCAAATCTCAGGCCCAGGAGCACAAACAACGTGGGCTGGAGAGAGAAAAACAAGCAGGATGGGACTTGATCAGCTGAAGCTGGAACTGGACAATGAACTGCAAGATGCAAATGGAGCAGAGCTGATCACAGTGAGAGCCCCCGTGAGCGGCCGTGCATTTTGGGACCATTTTGGTTCACCTTGGGTGCAGCCCTGGCTGGGCTCTTGTGCTGCCCAAGGTGGATCCATGGAGGAGATCCTTTGAATAAATCCCTGCTTTATTCTGTAGCTCTGCCCAGCCTCTGCTCTCGGGCAGCCTTCTCAAGGCATCACTCCCAGCCAGACAAGGAGCTCTGCAGTGTCCTCCTGTGTGCTCAGCCAGCATTTAGAGAGTGTCCTGGGAGAAGGACTGCTGGATCCACACATTCCACATCTGTGATGCTCCCAAGGCTGGAGCCAGGCTGGGAGAGCTGGGAATGTTCAACCTGGAGAGGAGGAGGCTCAAGGGAGAGCTCAGAGCCCTTCCAGAGCTTAAAGGGGCTCCAGGAGAGCTGGAGAGGGAATTTGGACAAGGGATGGAGGGACAGGACACAGGGAATGGCTTCCACTGCCAGAGGGCAGGGATGGATGGGATACTGGGAATTGGGAATTCCTGGCTGGGAGGGTGGGGAGGGGCTGGGCTGGAATTCCCAGAGAAGCTGTGGCTGCCCCTGGATCCCTGGAAGTGCCCAAGGCCGGGTTGGAACAACCTGGGATAGTGGGAGGTGTCCCTGCCCATGGCAGGGGATTTGGAACCAGAAGAGCTTTAAGTCCCTTCCAAGGCAAAGCCCTGTGGGATTCCCTGCTTTGCTGGAGTGTTTTCCTGCAGGAGGAGCTGGGGAAAGCACAAAGCACAAAGCTCACGCACGGTTTTCACGTCGTTGGTGCCGATGATTCCCCCGATCTCCCCCAGATCCTTCAGCAGCAGGTTCAGGATTTCTGTGGCTCTCTTCTTCTGGTGGTTGCTGAGCTCCTGCAACTGGCCCAGCTCCCTCTGGGTCGCTGTCAGGGCACTCTGGAAGGGTTTAAAAACAAGAATTACCCTCCCCCCTGCAGGCTGGGCAGTTTTCATGGGGCATTTTCCTCCTGCCTGCTGGCACAATGTAGTGACACATCCAGCTCCACCTTGGCATAATCCACTTTCACAACTCACTTGCCACCAAAGGCTACTTTAGATCTATTAAATGTAGCAAATCCGCTAAGAATCTGATTTGCATAATACATCAAAGGAGGTTAATCACAGAGAAATAGGTAGAGAGGGATAGAAAATTCAATTTTTTCCAATGGATTTCGTGGTAATCTGGTTTACTGGGGGAGATAACAAAGTCTTTAATGAAACAGATCTGTTAAAAACAGCTCCTTAAGTTGGTGTAATGAATTAAGGGAAAAGGATGCTTTAAGCTACTAAACCCATCTTGATTTTCCTCAGATCCCATTTTTTGCTTAAGATCAGGATACATCAGCTGAAAAAGCCGATTAATTTTTTTCCTGATTCCTCCCTTGAGATCCCCTGGCTCCCTGTAAAATCCCAGCCTCACAGCACAAGGTCCAGAAAACCACAAAATGCTGCCATTTGCACGAGGCAGATTTTCACAGCTCTCTTGGCAAAATACAGCTTTTAAATATCCAAAACACAGGATGGCCACTTCTCACATCCAGTCCCTTGCTGCAAGAGCCACAATCTGCCACCAACTTCCACAGAGCAGCTTCTGAATTCCCTTAATTCCCTTGTTTCATTAAGACAGGGAAGAGAGGGTGACACCAACAGGTTTTTGGGGATGTTTAGGCTGCAAGGAGAGAACCAAGAGGATTAACAAGTTGCTCTTACACTTTTCTGTGCCAGCTCATCTGCCAGCTGCTCGTTGGTCCTGGTTTTGTCCTCCACTTCCTGGGATTTCTGGTCATAATTGACAGCCAGCTCTTCCAGGGCTTGGAGCACCTCCTTCACTTCATCCTTGGCTGCCTCATTCTCGATCTGCAGTCGGGTCAGCTCCTCCTGGATCTTCTCATAATCCCTCCTCGTGGAGGCCAAAAGCTGGGGAGGAATATCACAGCAGCATTAAGTGACCCAAAATCTCCTTCAAAAGACAATATTGAAAAGGAGAAATACAGGCAAAGAGGGGGAAAAATAGGGGAGCACAAATCGTGTGTGCAGCAGGGGAGAAATCCTGAAAACAGCAGCAGTTCCAGCATGAAAGCATTTGAAGGAAGCACAAAAAAAAGCTCTGAACTTCAACAAGAAAAATCTTCATCAAATCCTATTATGACCCAAGACTGAGGCAGAGAAACTGACTTTAAACAGTATCAGAGCTCCAAAGACATTTTCTGCCCTCAATCCAGTGCTGCAGCTCAGACCAAAAAAAATCCCACAAAGTAAAATGTTTGAGCAGAGGCTCAGGGCTCTGAGCTGAGCTGTGGGAAAAGGGCTCTCTGAGGCAGCCTCAAAGACCTCGTGGCTTTACAGAAATATTTTGATAAGCAAACCTAAGAGGATTATTCTCAGTTATCATCTGAAGGATGATGCTGAGGACAGATTAGCTGCTCCTGTTTGCTGAGGGAAAATATTAATCTCAGAAGAAAATACTGACTTCACACACACGCTTTAGTGAGTGTTTCCAAGCTGGAAAAGTTGTTAAATGGACTCTTTGCACGCTGCTGAGGTTTCAGTGATTGTGAGAGGTCACTGTCCCTTGCCCTTGAAGCAATGCTCAGTGAGATGTTAAAGCTTTGAAAATTCAGCTGTGGTGTCCTCAGCACAAGCCCAGCCCCACCAGCAGCCCTGCACTTCAGGATGGTGTGAAAATAAATAAAAGTGACACCTAACATTTATTGCTAATACTGCACTTTCAAGAATAATAACAAAATCAGGGCTTGACATGGCATAAAACCTTCAAATAGGGAATTACAACAAATAAAACCAGTGCAGGAGATGTGGGAGGGCCTCATGCTCATCCTAACAGCAAAGTTTGGGCATTCATTCACAGAATTCACTCCTTCCCAAGAAATTTGATTATGGATTGGTATAATATTGCAGACAGTGGAATAAAACCTTCCCTGCTGAAGTGTTTTGGGTGGATTTCTCCTGATCTACCCACCAAGCAGCTGAGTGAGGCCCCCAGCAAAAAAAAAAAACAACAAAAAACACTTCTCTCAAGCAGACCACCCAAAAAGCAGAATGTCCCAGAATTTTGGCTCAGAGTGCTCGTGGAAAATAGGAAAGCAGGCAGGCAGCTCTGGAGGCTGGCATGTGCCCAGAGAGGATTCAGATGTAAGGGAAATTTATCTCCCTGCAGCCTCAGAAGTGCACTCACATTATGGAAAAAGCCATTGGATTGCCAGAGCCAGATGGCATGTAAATATTTAAACAACAAAATAGCTTCAAATAATCTTCCTGCTAAACACAGATGGAGCTATTATTTACATTTACTTAAGAAATTTTCTGCGTGAACATTGCCGTGGCTTCAAGAAGTGGTGAGCATCACCTGCAGCACGAACAAGGAGATTCTGGCTGATATTGTGTGGAAAAATGGGGCAGGCTTTTCAAAAGCCACCAAAAAAACATCATAAAGGTGAGCTGTAAACAAAGGGAAAAGGCCCACAGCTGTAGCTCTCCATGGATCTGTTCCACACGGGGATGAAATATCCAGAATCCCCCAAAACACCCACCTGAAGCAGCAGCCAGAGGTGAAAAGGCACCAAAACCCCCTCCCAAATCAGCCTCATCTGCAGCAGGCAGATAAGGTTTATAATTAACCTGCTGGCTTAATCAAGCAGAAATAAGGGCTGGTTAATTAGGGGGAGCAGAGTGAGGCAGCTGCTGCTGGATCAGTGAGCTCATCACAGCTCCAGGGGAGAGCAGGGACAGCTGATGTGGGGAAAAGCACCTTGGGTAATAAAATATCACCTTCTCCTTCCAAGGTAAGGGCTGGACAAGAGCTGGGACGAGGCAGAAAAAGGCTCTGAACAGCACCAGCTGCAGAGATTTTGGGACTTAGCAAAGCTGGACTAGGAATGTGCAAAAAAAAAGGGGAAAAAAAACTGATTGATCTTCCAGAGGTGACACTGGAACAGGGAGGGTGAGGAAAAATTCTGCTCCCAAACAGGAGGGATGCACATCACCCCAAAACCAAGGCACAGCTGGGAGGGAAAATCAGCCTCAGGTGAGCAAGGGGATGTAAAAAAGATGGGAGAAGTGAGGTGGCACAAATAAACTCATAACACACATCAGGAAATAGTGGGCTGAGCAGGCATAAAGTGCATTATTATTATTTAATATTATTATTATTATGGTGTAGCCACAGGCAGCACTGTGCAGTGCAGGGCAATCAAATCAAGCTGTGGCAAGAGAATGAGGAGCTTCATCTTGGAAATNCATTTTCAGAATTCCTCATAGAAGGGAATGGCTTGACTGAGTTTAGTGATCACCTTCTCCATCCTAAACCCAACAAAAATTCATTTTAGGGACAGAAACAATGCAATCAAATGTTTGAAGTGAGCAATCCAAGATTTTACAGCAGATCTGGGGCAGCACCAATTATCAGGTTTTTCCATCTCACAGCTTGCTGTCTCTAATTGCCAAAATAATGATAATTAGTAATTTAGTAGCAGGAAATCTCTAACTGCCTGTAGTCCATAGAATGGTCACAGACACATCAAAAATCACATTTGGGGTGAAAAATCCTGGCCACACTCCTACCTTGGACCTCCAGCATCACTTCCCAGCAGGAGGGATTGTTATTTCAAGGACTTTT
>VXBC01007868.1:5594-21729 GCA_013399945.1 Ploceus nigricollis
TGCCCCCAAAAAAAAAAAAAAAAAAAAAAAAAGAAAAAAGAAAGAAAAAGAAAAAAGAGCAACGGATAAACTAGAGTTTATTGGCACCAGAGACAATTGACACTCCTTTATGAGTGTGTTTTCTCACCACCTCAACCTGTTTGTGTCCATTGAGTATCCTCAGGGATACTGACTGTAGCTTCCACTAGCTGTGGTTGTTCCCTCTTGATTCCGCAAATAGCAGCATTTTGAAATAATTTATTTTTATTTTTGGTATTTCAATAGGAAGAGTAATAGAGTGAATAATGCACTAACTAATGAGGACATCTCTTAATTTGAGAGATTAATGTGACACTTTTTTATTAAAATAGTTGCATTCAAGCAATTTGCTTCTAAGAAGGCAAGTAAATGGGCAAAGTATAAAGGCAGTGTAAACAAATGGCAGATATTTTACCTCTCTGCAATGATTTTGGGAGATTGCAACTTGATGCAAAGCAAAATAGCTCAGCCCAGTTTTACTATGAGCGAATACTGCACGACTTGTGTATAAGAGGTCTCCTACACAAAATTTGCAAAACAAAATCAACTTCTGGATTTGTGATACGGGAAGGAGTAGAAGTTGAATTTCAGAGCAGAACCTGACATTGTATCTAACAAAACCAGAGGAAGTGAATATATTTTTAATTTATGCTTGGATTATGTTTCATTTAACTTCACAGCTAGTTTACAGAACCAACAATATAAAGACCTGATAGAAAAGCCTATGTCACATGTTAAACAAGAAAAAAGGTGAACATGACTGGAGGGAGTAATAATCTGCTGAGGGAATGTAGACATGTATGGAATGCAAGGTTTTAATGAAACCACAGGCTATGACAAAATCCATTCAGTCCAGGTATTGCCCCAAGAAATCAATTTTTTTTTTGTCACGGGCTTGTGACACCTGGCATTATGTAAAGAGTTTTGATAAAAGGGATTATGTTCAAACAGAAAAGCTTATCCTTTGATAAACTGTGGCTGCATATCTGATGTTGTTGTCAAGACTGACCTCAAAAGGCTTTGTCTGTCTCCTGAGTTGCCAGCTAATATTGCTTAAATTTGCAAGTGTACTTTTGTTATGCTACAGGTGAGGAAGGACAGACAAAGAGGTTGAAGTTCAAGGCAATACAGACGAACTTTTAACATTGACCCCATAAAATTCGACTGAGGTATTAGCTAGCTGGCCAGGAAAGGGAAAAGTTCCCTAAATGCACCTCAGCTTCTAGCAAGTTATTTGATAGCTCCTAAAAGTTCTTCATCCATCAGAAGGCTTGAAACATGAAATGCTTAGGGGCACCATTCATAGTCCCTGAGAAACAGTAAACAGGAGGGGGGAAATCAAGTAGGCCTGTAGGAACAGAGATAGTGCGGGGTCATATCACAGAACCATAGAACCATAGAATGGTTGGGGTTGGAAGCGACCTTAAATTTGACCTAGTTCCAGCTCCCCTGCCACACACAAGGACATCTTTCACTAGAGCATGTTGCTCAGAGCCCCACATGACCTGGCCTTGAACAAATCCAGGGATAGGCATCAACAGCTTCACAGGGCAACCAATGCCACTGCCTTACCACCCTCATCGTAAAGATTTTCTTCCTAATATCTAGTCTAAAGCTGTCCTATGTCAGTTTTAAGCCACTATCTTGTCCTTATGAAAAGTCTTTCTGCAGCTCTCTTGTAGACCCTGAAAGTATTAGAAGGCTAGTACTTAGGTCTTCCCTAAGCCTTCTTTTTAATAACCTCAACCTGTCTTCATAGGACAGGAGCTCAAGCCCTCCTGTCACCTTTGTTACACTGTTCTGGACTGCCTCCAACAGGTCCATGTCATTCTTGGGTACTTATCTTCGGGGCAGACAGGGACAGGACAGGACATGTCTGCATACATGTTTATCTCACACTGACCTTGTTCCTCAGACATTGCTGAGAATGGCAGAGCCCAGGCATGGGAATGGTCTTGCAGAGTAATATTGTTACCAGACATAGAAGGCTTTCTATAAAAGAATAGACAGTTTTTACAGTTTGTTGGGTACAGAAGCAGGCAACTCCTAAATGTTGAAAGAAACGTAGGTGAGGGAGAAGGCTGGCTTGGTTGAGCAGGGATCTTCTCTTGGAAATAAGGTGAGCAGGATGCCCAGTGGAAGCAGGGTCAGGTGCCATGGGAAGAAGACAGAGATGCTGCTCACCACTGGGGAGAAAAAGTGCAGCCAAAGTTCAGCTGGAGTTAAAGCTGGCCAGAATTGTGGGGGATAGTAAGAAGAGGTTTCTCAAACATATTAATGGCAAAAGGCAGTGTAGAAATATCACCAGCCACTTACAGGATGAGGATGGTCATGTCACAAACAGGGACAGGGACAAGGCAGAGGTGTTTAATGCGGTCTTTGTCTCTGTCTTCAACATGGATCCAGGGGGGTGTCAGTGTCCTGAGCTGGAGGACCAAGACTCTGCAAATGATCAACACAACCACAACCCAATTAACCTTGAGATTGTGCAGGATTTGCTGCTTCAGCTGAATCCCTACAAATCTATAGGCCTTGAAGAGATTCATCCAAGGATCTTCAAAGAGCTGGCTGATCATTGCAAAGCCTCTCTTGATGATATTTGGGAATCTGGAGAGGTCCCAGCTGACTGAAAGCTGCCAAATGTTTTCCCAACTTTCAAGAAGGACAAGAAGGATGACACTGAAAACTACATGCCTATCAGTCTCACTTCAGTGCCTGGTAGAGTTATGGAGAAGATTATTCTGGGAAGTATTGAAAATTACCTGGACAACACTGTAGCCATCTTCACAGCCAGCACATCCTTAGGAGATGAAAGTCCAGCTTTCCAATCTGATTTCCTGTTACAACAAGGTAACCCGTTAAGTTGATCAAAGGAAGCCAGTTGATGTGATCTTTTTTTATTTTATAAAGCTTTCAATACTGTCTCTCTCAGGACCCTTCTGAAAAAAATGTCCAGCCCACAGCTGGATAAACACATTATGTGGTGAGTGAGCAGCTGGCTCATGGGTCAGGCACAAAGAGCTACAGTGAATGGGGTGACATCAGACTGGTGTGACCTGTCACTAGTGGGGGTCCAAAGGTCTCCATCCTTAGCTCTGTGCTCTTCAACATCTTCATAAAAGGCCTGGATGCAGGACTAGAAGGAATACTAAGCCACTTTGTTGATGACGTTAAACTGAGAGGAGCTGTTGACTCCCTTGAGGGCCGGGAGGCCCTTCAGAGAGACCTTCACAAATTACAGGAATCACCAACCATATGAAGTTTAACAAAGATTCTGCACCTGGGATGGTGCCACCCTGGATATGTGTGTAGACCGGGCAACAAGAGAGAGAGCAGCACTGTGGAAATTGACCTGGGGGTCCTGGTTGATGGCAAGCTGAATGCAAGTCAGCAGTGCCCTGGCAGCCAGGAGGCCCAACTGTGTCCATGGGGCACCAGGCACAGCATCACCAGCCAGGCAAGGGAGGGGATTGTCCTGCTCTGCTCTGCACTGGGGAGACCTCACCTTGAGTGCTGGGGGCAGTTTTGAGTGTCACAATATTAAAAAAACATCAAGTTGCTAGAGAGTGTCCAAAGCAGGGCCATGAAGATGGTGAAGGGTCTGGAGGGGAAGCCTTGTGAGGAGTGGCTGAGGTCACTTGGTCTGTTCAGCCTGGAGGAGACTGAGGGGACACCTCACTGAGGTCTTCATCATCCGCACAGGGCAAAACAGAGGAACAGGCACCAATCCCTTCACGCTTGTGACCAGTGACAGGACTCAAGGAAATGGCATGATGCCAAATCAGGGCAGATTTAAGTTGGATATCAAGAAAAGGTTTTTCACCCAGGGGGTGGTTGGACACTGGAACATATTTCCCGGGAGAGTGGTCACAGCATCAAGCCTGACAGAGCTCAATAAGCATTTGGAAAACACTTTCAGGTGCATTGTGTGATTCTTGGGGTGTCCTGATCAGGGCCAGGAGTTGGACATGATGATCCTATCATTTCCTTCCAACTCAGGATATTCTATGATTTTATAACTTGGAGGTCTGTGTTCAGAAATACAGGTGAAGGTGCTAAGTTGGAAAGGATTTTTCTGCTGTTGAGATATCAGGGTGAAGGAAAACCTCACTGCACTTGCCAAAACAGAATACACTCCAACCTGTAAATGGCTGAGAAAGTGAACTGACCTTTCTTTACCCAGATAATCGGTTTCTTGCAGCTACATAGGCTCTAGGATGGATGGATGGATGGATCTCTCAGCAGAACAAAAGTGAGTGTAAATTCATTCACTTCCAACGTAGGTCACTCCTGCTGAGACAGCATTTGTGGATGTCTGTTCCAGAAAATTTCACTGATTAAAAGGACTACAAAGGATATATAATTAACTGCTTATAACAGCAAGAGAAATTAAGAAGAAAATGGCATAAAATAAGAAATCAGTAAAAAAAATTAAATATTTTTCATCAACACACCATTTTTAGTATGGAATCTGTGTGCCATGTAAGTGTATCAAATATAGTGTATTCCTCTTCTATTTCTTCTTGTGTTAGTTTGGCTTCAGTCTGATAATTCTTAATACATATTTAAGAATGTTCAGCTGGGACAATTTGCAGAGCTAAAAGGATAATTACAGGCTTGATTTTTATTTCTTGGGGAGTAATTTGTTATAGGTCTTATAAATTTCAACTTGGCTTGTGAGAATTTTTCACCAGTGGATAAAATGATAAGGGGAATTCAGAAAATATTCCTTCTCCTTGAGCACATTGCAGTGATTTAATGGGATTAACTCATACAGTACAAATAGCCCAACCCTCTCCAAATGCAAACACTTCCTCCTCTTATTTGTTTCTTAGCAATGATTGCTTTAATTAGAACTCTTCATGATTCCTACTGTTTGACAATGGAGTTCTTTCCTTTGTTGATCCCTACTCAGTGTTTAAATTGCCAAAAGTTCTGAAGTTTAGCCCAAAAGCAGCTATAACCCATTATGAAGTCTGCTTTACTCCAGTCTGCTTGCAAAGATTTGTGCTATACTTAAGTCTGGAATCTTTGCAGAACAAGATGCTTGCCTTTGTAAACAAAACTGCAGCATATAGCACACCTGCCTTTTTTCCCTGTTTATATTTTTTGCCTTTTTAAAAAAAAAAAACTAAGTTGAAAACTTCATAGGTTCAGAACTGTGGAGGATAGGGTATCCTCAGAACTATTAGCCCAATCTAATCAATTTATTTATGAATTATACTTTTATGTTTTGACCTTGGGGAGATCATAATTATGATAAAATATAAATGCTTTATATCCAGGATTATATATAAATGCTTTATATACAGGATTATATATAAATGCTTTATATACAGGATTCGCTTCTGGACCTCAGTGAAATGGAATAAGTGCCTAGTCTGTTTGTCTGTTTTGAAAAAACATGTAGCTGCTGTTTTTAGAGCAAGACTAGCTTTCAGCATAGAACTGGGGCAACCAATAGCCTTTTTTTCTTTTTACTCTCATAGCCCAGCCAAAGCTCAATCATTTTGTTGAATATTTAATAATTCAGGTAAAAAGCATCCTGGAATTTATTTGTAAAGAATGTTAAATGGTCTATTTTCAGAACTGTCTATTCCCAAAGAGTAATCTACGCCNCTTTGCATTTTAGAGCAAAAAATAAAAAACAAACACTCCACCCTCTGGGAAAAAAAAAAAAGAAAAAAGAATACGATTTTGAAAGTAAAGGTACACAAGTGTCTTTAAGAAAGAGGTACTTAAAACTCCAGTGCCAAATATCAGTGTGAAATATATTTTTATAAATTTTTGTGGAAAAAACCAACAAAAATACCAACCAAAACCAAAACCAAACCCAAAAACCTCCTATAAACGGTTCTCATGCAAGAGACACTATTTTTCCATCTGCAGCAGGGCATCATCTCTTTGTGCCACCATAGATTCAAGGAAAAGTATCCCTTCTATTAACCATCACAAAGTAGTGATAGTTGGAGTTGAACACTTCAGCTGGAGCTGGAGTATTATGGCTTTCAGCAGCACCCTGTACTGTTCTTTGTCATAAAAATGAATAANTTCAGAACTGTGGAGGATAGGGTATCCTCAGAACTATTAGCCCAATCTAATCAATTTATTTATGAATTATACTTTTATGTTTTGACCTTGGGGAGATCATAATTATGATAAAATATAAATGCTTTATATCCAGGATTATATATAAATGCTTTATATACATGATTATATATAAATGCTTTATATACAGGATTCGCTTCTGGACCTCAGTGAAATGGAATAAGTGCCTAGTCTGTTTGTCTGTTTTGAAAAAACATGTAGCTGCTGTTTTTAGAGCAAGACTAGCTTTCAGCATAGAACTGGGGCAACCAATAGCCTTTTTTTCTTTTTACTCTCATAGCCCAGCCAAAGCTCAATCATTTTGTTGAATATTTAATAATTCAGGTAAAAAGCATCCTGGAATTTATTTGTAAAGAATGTTAAATGGTCTATTTTCAGAACTGTCTATTCCCAAAGAGTAATCTACGCCTTATATTGCCTCAATGCCTGCTTCTGTTCGAAGCCTGTTCTTTGATAACAGCAGGCTGGACTAGCACCTGAGAAAGTAAATGTGCTTTATTTAGCTACACTAGAGGATCAAAATTGCTGCACACGACTAAGGTCGTAGCAGAATGAAGTAGCTGAGGACACAAATCTTCCTTTCATGCTCTTCCAGGTTCAATAATCCTTGGATTATTTATTTTTCCTTTTCATGGGATAACTCTGAAGATAACTAAATTTTAAGAAGTATTANCCCAAAAACCTCCTATAAACGGTTCTCATGCAAGAGACACTATTTTTCCATCTGCAGCAGGGCATCATCTCTTTGTGCCACCATAGATTCAAGGAAAAGTATCCCTTCTATTAACCATCACAAAGTAGTGATAGTTGGAGTTGAACACTTCAGCTGGAGCTGGAGTATTATGGCTTTCAGCAGCACCCTGTACTGTTCTTTGTCATAAAAATGAATAAAATCAGGAGAAACACACATTTTAGAGCAAGCCTAGAATTCTTCTGAGGACAGCTTGCTTCAAAAGCTTCTTCCCTCTCCTACATACTCTCTTCAGAGTTCATTTCAGAGCTGTTGTCAAGGGGAATTTAAAGGACATGGCCACGCTTCCCTCAGAATCGGGACCATGAATAAGTTGGTTATCAGTTTACTTATACATTCCTGTCTTCTTACCCCTCCCTTTCAGACATGTGCTTTGTGCTGCATCACATCTTCTTTAATACTTCACAAAAGGCAGCTACTTTAAACTATTACAGCACAAGTACTTAAACAGAAGATTAAACTTTTAATCTTCAGCATTTGGTTGACAGTAGTTTGGCTGAAATGTCAAACAAATTGCTTGAGTGTGTTTCCCAAGCTCTTAGATCTCCAGAAAATGAAGTCAAAAAACACTCTGAAGGCCAGAGCTGGCCCTCAAGGAGAGGTTAATATAATGGCAAAAAAAATCACATTCAAGTTTTCTAAGGTAAAATCTTCACACCGGTTATTTTTCTGTTTGACTACTCCTAGCAGATCTTTGCATACCATTAGATTAACATGTTCTGTTTTTACAGTAGTTTATTCACCACTGCATCTTAAAGCTTTTTACGAGTGTGTCAGTTATGTGGTGGCAAGTGAACATCAGATGAGCTCAGAGCAAGAACATAACGTACAACAGCCAGTTTTATTTCTTTTTTATAGTTGTCACTTATCTTACAGAAAAACCTTAAAGTTCTCTCTAAACAGAAGAAACAGATGTGGAGGTTTTCGGTTTCATATTCCATTTACTAAGATACCATATCTCTGTCTCTGTCCTTTCTCATCCAGCAACAAAATTCAGGGTCATGTGCTGTGTAACTGACTAGATTTTTTTTTCCTAAGTCAAAATAACCACAGGAAAACAAGAACTTAAGAGTTCAGTGTCATTAATACATGACAAAGTCAGACTTGTGTTTTTGGCAGATGCATCAAGGAAAAAGGAAAGTCTAATTGAATTAATCTTTAATGTTGAGTGGTACACTTCAGATTGAGTCAGTGAAAAGACATGAAAATCTTTCTTCTAGTATCTCTGAATTCAGTTCAAAGTACTGAGACTTTCAGAAGCGTGGCACTGGCATTTTTCTTGTCACTTTCCCCTTTTCAGCAGCATCCTTTACACTGTATTTTTCCCTATTTTGTACCATGGAGCAACAATGTGGTGAGCTGCATGTTTGCATGCTGGGAGGACTTTCCTTGTTGGAGCAGTCACTTCCTCTTACTCACTGTTATCCCATACATTCCTCCAGCTTCTTCTCCCCTTTCCCTTCATGCTGAAAGCAATACCATTTCCCTCTCATGAGAGTGCCTGACAGTAATATTCCTAAATGACTCCCTTTGGGGGTATAAGCATATGTCATCTATGAGCCAGCCTAATGGACAGCAAAAAACAATTTGATACATGCTTCTTTGTAGGACTTATTGACAAACCTGGTGAAAGTTTGAGTCAAAAACCCACAAAAATCCAAAAACACAACCTCCCCCTCAAAAGGGAAAAAAGAGCAACAACAACAACAAAAGCACCAATACCAACCAACCAAAAAAGCTCCCACCCACAAAAAGAAAACATTACTCTAAATCTTCTTATGAGATCATGGGAAAAAGTACATCCAAGTTTAGAAGTTGAATTTCCCTGGTATCATTAAACATTTCAGTCATAATCTTCTTAAAATGCCAAAGAATTTTGTTTTCTGAATGTGTCATAATAATAATAATAATAGGTAAAGGACTGGCATATGAAAAGAGGTATCATCACAGGTAGGATAAAATGGCCTTAATAAAATGGCCCAATATTTTTAAAATAAAATAAAATAAAATAAAATAAAATAAAATAAAATAAAATAAAATGTGAGTTGGAGCATCTTTCCTTTGAGGAAAGGCTGAGGGAGCTGGGCCTTTTCAGAGTTGAGATGACCGAGAAGGGACCTCATCAAACTCTAGGGAGGGTGTCAGAGGATGGATCCAGGCTCTTCTTGGTGGTCTCAAGTAACAGAACAAGAGACAATGGGCAGAAACTTATGCACAGGAAATTCCACGTGCACGTGGGGAAGAGCTTTACTGTGTGGGTTAGCAAGCACTGGAACAGATTGTCCAGAGAGGTTGTGCAGTCTCCCTTGCTGGAGGTATTCAAGAATCGTCTAGACACAATCCTGTGCCATGGGCTCTAGGACAACCTGATGCATTCTGTGAGTCAGTGATTCTGTGAAATACAGGATTATTAGAGAGAGTGAACTGGTTGTTCTGAGAACTGCAGAGACTTACGGAGGTTACAAGTCTTTGGAAAACTAATGGATATTTTAGGTGCTTAGTGCTGTGTTTGTAGCATGAAACCTTTGGGTCCTCAATATTATGTCCTCTTTCAACATACTGGTTTAGTTATAAAATAAGCATAATGGATTGAAATACTAGGTAGAAAGAAACATGCAGTAAATAAATTGTTGATTTGTGAAGGGATGTTTGAACACCATTTTAAATGAAAGCATATATCAATGAACAGTCTTTATTGCAAACAGCTGCACAGCATTTTAATTGATTCCTTGAGTATGATTTTCAGAAGGACCTGACTTTAGTTTTTTCACTTCAAAAATAGAGGCTTTATTAGAAGATCTTCTCAAACAGCCTTTTTTTTCTGTTGTTATGCTGTTAGATTCTCCAGAAATCAGCCAAATTTCTTGCCTGGTATGGCAGCTCTGGTGCCATACCAGAGTATCTTACTTCTGTTTCACTCACTTAAGTGGACTTTGAAAGCTGAGACTGTCAAAGCTGGTTGGTGTACAGCTGCCATTTTGACACCAAACTCCCCTGTGGTTCAAGATATGATGGTAGGCTTTAGAGATGATTCCTGCCTCAACAGAACCATCCTGAGACACTAGCATCCATCCCATTTTTCAAAACTTTCAAAAAATAAGGTGATATATATATATATCAGAACTGATATATATATATCAGAATACTTAAGTTTTGCAAGCTATTTTCTATGTGTCTCCCAAATATTTCTACTTTGGCAATATTTCTACTTTAGAATCTGATCCTTAGAAACCACCACTATTCCTTCAAAATCTTTGATGTCTTTCAATAGACTTCTCTTCATCAAGAGTTAAAATCATCTGAATTACTTTGCAAGTCCTAGGAGGGGAACTGCAAAGTAAATCTACGCTGTCTACTCCATTGTATAATAATTAACTTTTTCTAAAAGAAACTTCTGTACTGATGGAATAGGGAAGTCATAGGACTGGGAGGGGAAGGAATAAGAAATCAATTCAGAATCAATGCTGTGTTTTGGCCTCTCTGAAGGATTCATTTAGCCCTAAGTTACACTCTGTTTCCTGCCTGTTTTCTGGTTCTTATGTAACTCTAATCTTTTCCTCAGGAATTAATTTTCTTAATTTGAGGAACACTGAGTTAGTATTTTGCTTTCCACAACAAGTTCAAGTTTATAATGCTAGCTTTTTTTCTCCATTAATAGAGAAATTATTTTTATTGCAGTTGTTATTATTATTATTAATTGCAAGAGGCTCTTTACAAAAACACTCTAGTATCAGATACCCTTGAATTAGCATAATAATTAAGAAGAAATATATTTGTCATTTTGACAATACATGAAACCTGAAGTACATACTCATCCACATGACTGACTTGACTCATCAAAATCAAAACACACCCTTTCTGTATGACTATCTTTAGCTCTCAACATGTGTTACTATAGAAATGGTATCCACACTCATCTGTTCTCCTTCGGCAATTTTAAATCCCTTTAATTCATGGATTATCATAAGCTTCCAAAGAAGTCTAACCTCTTTATCTCTAAAGATTTGAAAATCCAAAAGCAACTAGACTGTCTTTTACTTACTGCTACAGTAACTGACACTGACTTTTGCATTCGTCTAGAAATTTTTTGGATCGAATATAACAATAGATACAATTTATGAACATTATTAGCTCTTTCTTGACTGTTCAGCAGTGAAATTCTTTTCTTTCTTGGAAAGATAGTGCCAAACTACCTGGACACATGCAGAATTTCATACCTATTTTCCTAAAAATAATCAGCTTATACAGTCCCCTTAGGAACTGCATATCAGCTTTCCCTGCGTAGTTCTAAAGAGTAAGGCTGTAGCTTACATCACAGTTCTTCCAACTGTATTAAACTAAAAAACAAATCTTTCCAGTATACATTTCTCATTGATAGTTATTTTAGGTTATCATAAGAACCAGTTTAAAAAGTGGAGCTGGGGATAATATTAAACCAAGTGGAACTATTTTTCATTTAAGCAAAGATAAATGAAAAAAAATTTTGAATTTGTAGACTGCTGATTGTCTAGCATCTTCAAATGAAATAGCACGGTAGTATTTGTTGAGTTTTAAAAAAATTAAATTTAATTTTCAGGCATTAAAAATCTCATTAAGCTCAAGTTATCATTGATAGTATAGCTCACATATTTAAAGGTGGAAGAGACTATTATGGGAAGATTGCATCTCCCTTGGAAAAAAATCCTAAATCTGTGTGCTAATAAGCTAGACTGATAAAAAGACCAAAAATAATACAGCATCTCAGAGAAGAGAACAATACATCCTCTGATTAGGCTTGGATTTACAGCTACCCTGTGGAGTTTCCAATCAGAACACATTCAGGTTGTCCTTTATTTGTAGTGTCATGGTTTGGAGCCCAAACCTAATTATTTTATTTTCTCCTTCTCTTACTTCATCATTTATTTTCTCCCCAGGATGATATGCCTAATATTCTTTAATAAATTCAGCAGAAGATATGAGAGCAGATCTTTAGATGCTGTGAATTTATTACCATCATCTTCTTATTCATCAAGGAGCAGGCTTACTCCTATCTGACCTTATACTTTTTGCAGCCAAAGACTACTTGCTGTAACCTGACTTGGCTTAATTGTAGTTGATGTGTTTTTTAAGATAGGCAGTTACTGTAATTTAACAGTGTTAAATTCTAGAAAACAGTTTCTAGAAAATAGTATCTCTGGTGGAGACCATGTTTTGCCCAGAAGGGCATTTGTACTGAAGCAAATAAATGTTTTATGCTATTAGTTGCTTAGGAAGCTTGGCCTTTTGAGTTTCTGAAGAAAAAATAATTGCTCTAATTTCCTACCAAAATGGAAATCCATTTCCATGTATTTTTGAGCTGAAAAAAAGCACTTGGACATTCTTATTAACATAATCAACCAAATTTTATCACCTTCTAAAATCAGGTTCTTCCAAAGCATACCACTTCCCCAGGGCAGGTCACTGCAGTGTAAAGTTTAGTGATCTCTTTCTGTCCCAAGGCAGAATAGGTGAAATTAAGGGCATGACTAATTAATGCAGCGACTTCTACATAGGGCAATATGTGCTTTGACTCTCTGCTCTCTATGGGTTTTTTTTATGTTGATCACTTTTATCCTTTCAAGCCCACTAGCACTGCATATTTGAGGATCAGGAATATTTCGGAGTAAAGAGGACATCTCTTTTAGTTTTTTGTAATGTCATTTGGGGATGGTTCGAGTGTTTTATCTGCCCACTTTGAAGAGAGATCCACTCCATATCCATTTTTGGAGGTCTCAGGCTCACGCTAAGTGGTGTAATCTAAGCTGCAGGGCAGGGAAAGAGTTGATGTGGTTTCTGCACCCTACCTTCAGACCTGACTTCTTTATCTCTTGCGGGCTGAATCTGAAAAAAGCTCAACTACTGCAACTTAGATCATCATCAGTTCTCTTGATGTGGTGTTTTCCTGAATCACAGATGCTTTTGAGAGAGAACTACTCAGATTTACTTTGCCTTAAACCTCGTAAGGTGATTTTGTTCCTCCTTTTTTCATTTTCTTTTTAACCTGGTTATAACAGAGAGAAAAAAAATACATTTAGGAAAAGAAAATGACATAGAGAACAGGAAGGACACTGGGATAGCAGAAAATGGTAAGTATAATTATTTGCTGTTGGTGGGAGCATCAACTATCAAGTGGTATATGAATTTGCACAGTTACCAGATTAGTCCAGGCAGAGTCCGATGTATTTTTTCCTCAGGTGCACTATTTATAAAAAGAGGGAGAGGGACGAACCTAAATTTTGCTGCAAAGAAGTGAAAAGGTACAAAGAAAGAGAGATTCAGCATCAGGAGCCACAGTTTTATCAGTTGATATGAGCCTCCCCAGTTAAGTTGTTTGTGACCAGGACTTATATCTCAGCTGTAAATCATGCTAGAGCAGGAGCTACCATACCTTAGGGTTATGGTTGGTTTATTCCCTCAAAACCGCACTGTTTTTGGAAATCAAATTAAAGAGTTATCATGGCTTTGAAAAAAAGGATTTCTTAAAGTGCAGATGCTACATTTGCATGCAAACATAGTGTTTTATTTTAAAAGCCAGTTGGTTGTGGGGCATGTGAGTGTCAACTGGGTTTGAGCTGTGAGGAACAGCAAGATGTGGCACAGGACTGGCCTAAACTGTGGAGGCAGCAAGGTGGGAAGTGACCTCTTGAGACTGACCATTCCAACACCCCTGCTGGGAGTGGTTATCTTTAATTTAGGTACAAGGCATTATATATTCAAAGGCATCCTGCAACACAAGTACTACAACTTCTGGCAGACCTTTGGAACTGGGGAAATAGATGAGAAACAGAAAACAAAGCAAGTTTAAGTAAGTATTTACACTACTCACACTCCTATGGAATCAGTGGCTCAGCCACCATTTGAAAAATGAGCATTATTTTTGGAGATGTTTTTAGGGATAAAAAACTGGGACAGGAAACTGCATTCTCAGATAATGACTGAAACTCCACAAGAGAGAGAGAGTACTCAGGATTTGATAGGAGTTATGAGAAGAATCAGTAACTTACCCTTAAAGCTGAGTTAAGAGGTGCATTGATGTCAAATTCTCCCATATTGGATGTTCGTGTTACAACTTTCACCAGGTACATTTCATCACTTTCTCCCCCTTGGTCTCCTGCACAGGTAAATCTCTGAGTTGCTGTGCCCCAGGCTGAAATTCCCATGACTCAACCTGGTAAAGAGAGAAAGTTTATTTCCAGAAGGTTTCTTCATCACGCTAAGATTCTAGAAGTTCTGAGGTCCCCTTTTTACTGAAGGGGTTTGAAGTAGTAATTACACTTTAATTATGTGTGAAGTTAATGCAGGTCAAGGACAAGTCTCAGTGCTGTATTTTGATATGCTAGCTGTATTGAAACTGGGGCCTCTCCTTACTGGGCCATCCAAATGAATGCTAACAAAGTCAATAGTATACACTTGTACACAGTCATCCAAAGTTTGAAGATTAAAATTGTATCTGGTGGATTGAAATTATTTTTGTTTAAACCAGAAAGAAAACTTGAAACTGCATTTACCCATAGTTTGACTTTAATCTTTTATGGGCAGAAATGAAACAGAGGGTGTTGTAGGTGCTTTTCTGTTGAGAAATTGTTTTTTTAATGTTTGCAATCTGTGAAGCTAGGTGCTAAGCCTGTTCGAAGCCTTACTGAAGAAAATTATATTGAAATAATTTTGTTTAAAAATTGTATCAAGATCACGATGGATGAAAATTGATTTCCTGTCTGAATCAAGGAACAAGAATGACTGCATCTTTCCCTTTTTATCATCTGTGCTGGTCTTTAAAAATTCAGCTCCTAGAGTCCATTACTACAGTTCTCTGCTTTTATTTTCTTCTTTTTTCAAAAATGACCTGTCCATATGCTTTGGGAGAAAAGCTTGACAATACACATCTTAAGCTCAACAATATGTATCTTAAAGTCTCTGTGCTTAGGAAAACAAAACAAATACATCCCACAACACACGCCAGTGACTTCAGACACTGATTACTGTCCGTGTCAGACTGCCTCAATAACCCTGAGCCAAAGAAGATGAAACTGTCCTGTACGCAGCCAAGAAGAAGGAAATCTGACTGCAATATGCAACACAGTGGCACAGCAACTTCTCAGAGTATGACCAGGGCTGAAAGACACAGAAAGGACATTTGTCGTAGCCAAATAAGTATGCCTGAGTTATATTTTAATTTAGTGGGCTGATGGGGTGTTTTAAGCAAAGGACTTGACACAAAACAGAATCTCGCCATGGATTTAAAAGGATCCTGCTGCTATTTTTCACCCTTGTTTTCCACCTCTTTGTGCTGTTTCTGACATTTTTTTCACAGTTCATCCCTTTTCCATGCTTTTCTCTGCTTTTTCAAATCCTCTCAGTGAGATGCTTGCTTTCAGTTATGTCTTCTGTTGCTGATCCTGCTATGTAGATATCTTCTTCTCAAGCTCTCTTGTTTATAAATCAGTTCCAGGGGCTTTAAAACAGGCTGAGAGGAGAAACAAAGTTTACCTGTTGGCAGCAATGACACTTTACATGGGACAACAAAACTTCTCATTATTTATTAATTGATACTAAACCTTGGTAAACTTCTTGTGTCACATCTTTGCTTAGTCTCAGGAAACATAATGTGGCTCTGCAAGGCTTCTTTCTGCAGGAGTTGGTCTCAGGAGTTGGTCAGAACTGGTGTATTAACCCTGTTCATACATTGCCACATGCAAATTAAAATAGTGTAACACCTGAATGCAAGATAGCAGGGGGCACAGATACCTTACAAAGCACTCCCTGCCCATTTCTGTGTTGTGTCTCACACAGTTTGTCCCAAAAATTTTCACATGTCCTGCCTTGTAACAAGATTCTTCAGCACAGCTGGGGGATGACCAAAAAGAAAAAAAAAGTAAACAGCTGGATGTTTCTGGAGAAAACAAAACCAAAACAAAACCAAACCAAACCAAACCAAACCAAACCAACCAACAAACATATCAACCTACTTCTGCTGGAAAAGTGGATAAATAAATCTAAANAAGATTTTTTTTAATAACCTCAGAATCTTATTTTGAAAGTGACTATGGCAAGAATCAATTGATTCTTATTTCTCAAAGTAAAACCTATGTTCTGTAAGGGTTAATACTATATTTTCAATAATAACAATAATAATAATTATAGCAACAGTAAAATTATGATAATCATCTTAAAAGCAGCTTAACAAAGCTTCTCTCAATCATGTTTAGGCTTCTGACATGTTGGATATTCAGGGCAAATTTT
>VXBC01007868.1:26302-101666 GCA_013399945.1 Ploceus nigricollis
ACATTTTCAGTCACAATTCTAAACTTGAATTGTAATGTGTTCTTCATTGCCTTCAAGAGCAAGTGTTGTTTTGGATTTTAGTGTTAGACTCTACCATGAAAGATTTGGGCATTACCAATAAAAGGCAAGCTTGTAATTCTTACAATAGTTTCAACAAAAGCCACTGACTGCATAGGAAATCATGAAGATTTCAAAAAAATGTAGAAAGGAAAACTAAGAAACCTATTACACTCCTCACTCCCTCTTATCAAGGAGGAAAGCAATTCACATTGGATATAATAATAAAAAAAAATGCATTTCATGGCTCTGCCAAATGATATGTGCACATCAACACTGAAAGGTGTGACTCCAACTAGTTTATTTGCTGATGGTCTGGGGGAAAATGAGGACTCAGTTTGGATGATGTTTCCCAGGTCCTAAGCACATTTTATAGGAGCTATAAAATTTTCAGAGCTGGATCTAAATCAAATCTCGCTCAGTATTTGTGATAATATCTTCCTCTAGTTTTACATGTTCTTACCCAGCTTAGAAAAAAAAATTAATGAGACCAAATAGCTGGACAATGCAAAAGAGATGGTGCAAACATTGTCCACAATTTCCTAGAAAGGAGCACAGATCCTGGAACAAGCTGCCGTTGTTAAAAAAGCATTTGCAGGTTATACAGGAAATCCACTACATTTCAACTATTAATGTGAATGTGATGCCCTGTGCTTGCATAACAGGGTGGTATAAAATTCTGACACATGGTAAAATCTGCCTTCTGTCTTTATATGACATAAGACAGAGAGAGGAGGGATGAGATCCCCATTTCAGGGGAGGAATGTTGCTATGACAATTTACACCAGCTAAAAATATAGTCATAACTGCTTAAAAGGGTAGTAAAAGCAATATTCCCATTCCAAGATAAAAATAAGCAGTTTTTTGGAAGTTTAGAAATGGGTAAATCTGAGGAAAGTATTTTGACCTTGAGTTATGTATCTACATTCAAACCATTTCGTTTTGGCAGTGAACAGTAGACAATTAAAAGTTGAAGTTGTATAGAAAATATATAGGGGGTTTATGGGATTCTATGATGAATTGCCTGTTTCTGCATTTGCAAGTTTTTTGAGCATGTGAAGAGTATGTGCTAATTGATCCTAGAAAGCAGCAATAAAATCATGCTGGTCACAAAAATTAATCTCCATGGCTATTGGAAGATGTGATGTGACTTTCTCAAGCAGACAAAGATTTGTCTATGCAAATCATTATGTCGTGTCCAAAGAAGAAGTGCGCAGGAATAGTTTTCCAAATCCAAATAGTTTTCCAAATGTCTCTGTCAGTATTTTTACAGTACCATCGTCTGCAGAGTGGGCTGGAGTTCTGGTTCCTAAATAATTTTTCAGTTGAAAACACAAATGAGAATGTGGCAGGTCACACATACACCTCCTCCTTGTCACAGTGTTTCTTGTACATGGGTACCATATACAGCTGGAGAAGACAGAGTTGTTACTTTGCCTCTCTGATGTAGGTCAAACCAGCAGTATTTACATGGCCCACATTCTAGCTCAGACCCTGTGCCTAATTTGCTGGTGGGTGGGCATGGGTTTTCAGTCCTTAGATGATTCACCATTTGAAGGGATCTGCCTGTCTTTGCTGAATTTCAGGAGAAAGTGCAGTACTGTGCTCCTCTAATTTGGGAACACTAACAGTGTTTACATCACGAGACCCTGTAATTTACCTCAGGCTTCAGCTTTCCAAAGATTTATTAAAGGCACATGGCACTTCCTTTACAATACAAAGTTTACATCCCTAAGGCTGCTTCATTGACATTCAATCTCTTTTTACCTGCATCCTCTAGTTATATCAACAAAACCATGGCCATTTTGAACATTCCAGTGTTAAGGGTCACAGAAGGAAGGCCTCAAATACATGCAAATCCCAGATAATAATGTGTAGCCTGATACAGGTGCTACTTTTATATCCTTCTGAATCAGATAACCAAAACAGATAAACCCTGTAAGGCCCAGGATGTTTTAGTGACACTTTTTACTGGTTTTGCATAAGGAAAATATTCTTCATTGAAAGTGTGGTCAAGCATTGGAATAAGCTGCCCAGAGAAGTCATGAAATCACTGTTCCTGCATTAAAAAGTGTGTAAATGTGGCGCCTAGGGACATTGTTCAGTGATAAACCTGGCAGTATTGGGTTAACAGTTGTATTCAATGATCTTTGAGGTTTTTTCCCCACCTAAGTTATTCTGTGATTTTCTAAAACTCACGTAACAGTAACTGGAAGAAAGTAAATTTTTTATTTTTCTGTTGTTTGTAAGTAAGAGTATACTAAATTTAACAGAGAAATACAGGTGAGAATTGAAAAGAAGGTAGTCAAACTTAAAAGGCCCAACTCTTCTACTCACTGGCTGAACGGTGAGGCAAAATCTCTAGGACAACAGATTATAAATAAAGTTAAAAATATATACTGTAACCAGAATAGTTATTTCATTTTTATCCAGGTCAACATCAGACGTTTGATGTTAACTTCCTTTTCTTCTGTGTCTTTTAGATCAGGGTGCATAAAGCTCAGTTTGTGGTAATCTTCTGTAACTTAGTGTGTCCATTCCTTCAAATTATTATATAGGGGTAAAAATTTGGCAGAAGAAATTTTCTCCTTCTCAAAATACTGGGTATTTATCAGCAAACAATCTGAAAATAACTTCACACTACTTGCACCTCTGTTTCATTTACTGCATCCAGTGAATGAAATCTGTTTTTGTTCAATTTTGATAGCCTTTTGGATTTTATCTAAACATATATAAGCAAACCACTCAGGAAAATGAAAGCCTCGGTGCTTTCCTTGCCTTTTTTTTTTTAAAGACGTGTATTATCAGTTCTCTGAAGGTTGTCAATTACCCTTCTTCATTTTCTTTTAACTTCCATTTTTCCATGCATTTATTACCAAGGGGAGTGCTATCCTTAATTGTGTGTTAAACCCCACCCTGGCCTAGTGCATTATTTTCCCCTTATAAATGATTTTTCTTCATGCATTGTAAAGTCCATAGGCACTTGCCATGGCTGACTGTCTTCCTGAGGCAGAGGTCTGGTTACACATATGGGTAAGATTGCTCCAGAGGTCATGTATATTTTTGCAGAGACAGCACTGCAGATAACTGCTATCTAGTTAGATAACTAACTAGATAAATGTCTAGTCAGCCTGAACTTTTCACACACCATTTCTACATGTGGCAAAGACCACGATGTGTTTTTATGCAGTTCACAATTTTGTCCATGGGTTCTTCCTTTACACTCACTCCCCTGGCAGGTTTTATCATTCCCTGAGGGTAAATTGCAAAAGACTGCTCAGTGCTGTCAGTATGTGAATCATCTAGCTGCCAACCTGCAGGATGGATGTTCTAGCACAGTTTGGTACCTAATCCTTACTCAGGAATTTCTGCAAAGCAGCATCAAAGAAATACACATATTGCTATAGGTCTCAAAAAATCTAAAGGACATTACAGGAGAGGAAAATAAGAGAAATTAATTCATGAGTCTAGACATTTTTGTTAGAAATACCCAACAAAACAGTGGATAGAAGCCTGTCACTATGATAAAATCAAATATGTTTACCATATGTTGGGCTGCTGGATGAGGACATACCAGTCCAGGCATAATAGAACCGTTTGTCATTGCAATACATGTGATTTCCAGCTCTGATGACTACTCTTTTATGTCCACTGCCACATTAAGAGGGTAGTGATATACTATCAGTATAAATATCTATATATGTCTTTGTCAGCATGATGAAAAAAATTTAAACTAATCCAACTGGACCTGAAATTTTCTTTCCCAACACAGAAGAGGGTGTCACTCACTTTTACAATGACGATCAAAACCCTGTTACAAAGAATACTTGAAATTTTCATGTACATAGATAAGACCTTTAATGGGAAAACCAAAATGTCAAAGGAATTTAAATGTGTGTTTGTTTTCTGTGAGTGGTGTTTGTGGGTACAGGCACCAGAGTTTGTAAAAAAGTAAGGACAAATCGTGGCTTTATAAAAGAGGAGGAATCACTGAGTTAATTACAGCATTCTGAGGCTGTCACATGCTGATGCTTCATAGTTCTGTATTGGGGAGATTGGTCACAAATGTCCTTGAATTCCTGAAGTACAAAGATTTTCTCTTATATTGGTATTCCTAATAGTGGGAGCTATGTGTCAGCCTGAAAAACAGGCTTAGTATGGGCATACCTTTTGAAAGTCTGAATTCTCAGAAAGCCAAAAACTGGGTGTTTGGCTATGTCTCAAAGAGGCCTAAGGAGGTGTAACTCTTCTTCTTCTCTCCTTTTCATGATGAAAGGAAATCACATCCCCAGGCTAATGTGCTGTGCTGCTACAGATACACTGGTAGCATTAGAAATTGTCAAAAATGGAAAACCTTGAAACTCTGAGTGAGCCTCTGAACTGCATGCATGTCTTCATGGAAAGTATTTTCTTCTATTTCATACTAACTTCTAAAATAACAGAAAGGAATAACTGTAAATTATTTCAAAGACAATTCTAAGAGTGTTGTAATTTCTTTCCTTTTTTTTTTTTCTTTTCTTTATTGTGTTGTTGTTTTGAGGTAAGTAGCTGATATCAGCACAACAGGAACACATGTAATCCCTCAAGGTGGGGACTGGTGTTTGAGAAAATGTATATATATATATATATAGCATATGTAAAAACAAAATGCAGTGCAGTCCTGTTAAGACTAGAGCCTGTCAGCCTCAGTCTGAAACAAAACTCTGTATATTATATCCTCAAAATTTAGGCACAGCATCAATTGTATGGGAATATATGGGAGAGAACTGAGTCTCCAGGTCCTTGCAGTCTAGATTTCTTTTTCACTTCAAACTTTTTAAACTTACCCTTAATTCTAAACTGACTAAGATGTCCAAGCTCAGGTAGGTTCTTTCTGGTGGGCCTACCGTCTATCTTGGTGTGGTTTTGTGCATTTTTTAATGCTTTGCATTGATTGTGCTGCTGTGTTTGATGGTGGAGGCCATGACTGGAGCTGCTGGTGCAAATGCAGAGTTCAAGAAGCACCTTCACTACACAGAGTGCGGCAGTATATTTGCAAATCCAGCCTGTCTGGATGCCTGGAATAAACTTGCAGGTAGGGGCAATGACACAGTAACATTGAGAAAGCTGGGGTGAGTTTCATTGTATTTGCTGTTCAGGGCAAGCACAGAATTGCAGTTTTCTATACTAGGGAAAGGTAATGAAGCAAAGAGCAAAATAAGAAACCTTGCAATAGCGGGAGAAGAGTGACAACAGTTGTTAGGAAGTGGATGAGTGGGAAGATGCAATAACCCTTTTGACTTAGGCACACAAGAAATTAGCGGCTTGGGAACATCAACCGTTGCCAACCCTGGAAAGTAAAAGGATATATATTTTTGCATTGCCTTGCAGTATGCCAAGGTTAGTGATGACTAACTAAATGACTGGGGCTGTGGACAGGAAGGAAACTCACAGCTTCATTCCCACCATGCCTGCAGACTTCATAGCCAGGCAGTTCCTCTCTGCTTCAGATTCTCTGGGACAAACTCAAGAGCCTTGTCCTAAAAGGATGTTGTAAAGACAAAGTGTTGCAACGAAAGGATTCAGGTCAGTTACCTGATGAATGAATAGCCCCTAGATCCCACTGCTGTGCTTAGGGGTTTATATCTAATTGTGACAGTACAAATGGATGTAATCCTCTCTGCTCAGTTCCCTGTACAGGGCTGGAAGCAGATGGTGAGGTTTCATGAGTTTTACCTCTGGTTTTGAACACCATTCTTAGAATTGATTTTGCCTTGCTAATTATTGGTCAAAAGACAGACAGCACCCTGTCCACATGGATCCTAAAAATATCCAGTGTTGGGGAATACACTCTTTCCCTAGGGAAATTAGTCCAATGGCTAATTGTTCTCATTGTGAAAAATTTTACTCTGCGTCCAACAGGAATGTCTCCAGAAGTACGTTGCACCCATTACCTCTCATCTTTTCTGTGTGAATCCCTGCAAAAAAATGAGTCTCCGTCTTTTTTGTAGCCACAATTTAAGCACTCGAACATTGTGATAAGGTCCCCCCTAAGCCTTCATTTCCCCAGGCTGAACAAACCCAGCTCTCAACCTTTCCTCACATGGCAGGCTTCCCAGTTCTTTGCTCATCTTTTTAGCCCTTCTCTGAACTCTGTCCAGCCTGTCTGCATCTTTTTTTCCTGTCCAGCAGGGACCAACAGGAAACACACTATCCCAGAGGCGGCATGACAAACACAGAGTAGAGTGGGATAGAGTGACTTCTTTAATCTGTGCTGGTGATGCCTTTTTGGTGGAACCCAAACTCCTCTGGTCTTTCTTTGCCACAGCAGTACACTGTTCACTCCTGTTGAGCTTGTTGTGCACCAAAACCCCAGGTCCCTTTTCTACAGAGCTGCTCCCCAGGTGGGTAAATCCCAGTTTGTGCTGTGCTCCTGAATTATGTTTTCCCCAGGGCAATGCCTTAACATTTATCTTTGCTGAAATTAAACCACAAGCTGTTTTCTACTTCATCACATAGAGTTCTAAATGGGCTCATCTCCATATCATTTGTTCAGTCTCCAGAACTGCTGTAATCTGCCACCTGGTGTAGATCATAAAAAATCAACTTCTAAGCATGTCCTGTTCAGTAAGTGGTGTTAATTCATAAAGTCAGAAAGCAAATTTGGCTTCATTACATATTTTAAAATCAAGATCCGTTGTCTTGATTTGCTTCTGACATGTACTGAGGATTGCTTCAACTTCTTATTTTAATGTTTAACAAAGATGCATACATTGGTTGTTGTCAGTTAATTACTTTCTTTTATAGTCAAATAGATTTAAAAATGCATCTGACTAAAACAGGCAGCCTTTAACATAGGTTAGTCAGTACACCTGAAATAAGTATTTTAAATGGGGGGAAAAAAAAAGCCCAAAGGATCTGAAGATTATCTTCAGCTTTTTGGTGTGATCCTGCAGCAGTTCTCACATCTCTTATTTGACAGCACTGGTATTAACAATGATGAATCTCTTAATTTTAGAGCTGTCAAGAAAGGTCTCCATTTTCTTAGTTTTGTTGTTCATTTTTCTTCACTCACATCAAGAATAGCAGGAGAGTCTCTGATCTGGCATGGACACTCTTCCTGGCATTCTTTCAGATAGGCTGATGGTCTTGGTGTGGATACAGCTGTTTGGGAAGGAAAGTTTATGCAGACACTAGCGCTTTAGTCCCTTGCTCTTGGATAGGTTGCACAGGTGCAGATCGTCAGTATTAGCTGAGCATCTGTCTTTAATGGAAATAAACAGTCAACTCCAATGACAGTCACATGCTGAACATCTTTTGGATTACCTAATTCCTGTACACATGACTCTTCTATTAGGTGGGTGAACTATTCTGCCTTATCTCCATGCATTGATGTGCACTAGATGTGTACCAGACCTTTGTGAGGAGACCTTTTACAAAAAGTAGGGTCAGAGGTCTAGTAGACAGCCATTTCAACACACTGTTACTGTTTTTACTGTATCTGAAGATGAATAATGACATAATAAAGTATGTTAGCACTGAAAGACTGAGACTGCAGTCATGGGAAACATTTATGCTCTTATTACCATTTTTCTTAGATAATTCCACAATGGTGCTCTGAAATACTCTCTAGATCTTCAGTTTGATCATATTTATGTTTTTACATTATTTATTTTTTATTTCTAAGAAGGCTGCAGATTAAGAGATATGGTCTTACTCATCATTACCAAATATATTTTCTGTCCTCTGCAAACCATGTGATGACCTCCACAGTAATGCAAACATCTCCACTGCAATTACTCAAATCCTATTACCCCTATGGTGAAGCAAATATTTTCTGTGTTTAGTTATCAGTTTTAAAATTGTTACAGCTCTCCCACTCTGCTTCTAAAGACAGGAGAAGTATCTAACGTTAGAAACAAAGCAGTGTTAATTTATCATTAAGTACAACTTATTGTACGTAAGTAGTACTTACTAGTACTCTCCTTGATATTTATTAGTACTTGTCTTGAGCTGGAGATAGATTTGTGGGTGAAGATCTGCCCTTAAGCTGACATGGCTTTCTGGTTAAAATTGCAGGACACCATGGGGGTTATCTCCCCTGTAGTCTCTGTTGTGTGCTCAGCATCTCTACTTACTCACCAGATCAGTGTAATCTAGCAGGCTCATTACCTTGTCATGACAGGGAAAATATTCAGAGCATTCACTTCTTTTTACCCTACCTTTGTTCCATGAAAGTGGGAAGTGGGAAATGTGTCAAGAAAAGAGCAAGTTGACACCAAGTTTTTAAAATAAAATGAAGTAACAGAATTTTCTTGAGATTTTGACAAATCTGCTAGCATTGCATAAAACTGTCAGTTTCTTACAGAGTCTTCCTCAGTAATGATACTAAATGAATAAAATGAGAATAAATCACAGAGCCCTAGAAATCCAACCAGAACTTAGTCAGTAAGAAATTTAGATTTTTGCTTTAGCAATTAAGGTTTGGCTGTCAAAAGACCCTTCTCTCTTTTGTCAAAACTTGTGAGTATTTCAGTTGACTGAAGATAACTGAAACGAGGCATCGACCATTGTCCCTGAAAAGCCATGCTCCAGCACCTTGACACACTGAATGCTGAGTACCACTGATATCTGTGAGAATAAAATACCTGGAAAAATCATCTTGAAAAATCAATCAATTCTTTTAGCTTTACTGTTAATAAAAAATTGGCATGATGTAAGGCATCTGGCTTGAGATACATTCCACATAACCAGCAAGCTATTTGCGCCCACTTTATAATAGTTGTGGAGAATAAAGTTTCCTTGCTATAGGTAAGGCCAGACCAACTGATGGTCAGCAGTCCAAGTACAGGTCAGAGGTCTACTGACACTGTTTACAAAGGGAAACACTTGTCTTAATGTTGACAGAAACTTGTGGCTTTGCAAAGATCCATTTTTAGAAATAGCTTTGGCTGCTCTTCTTGATACTTAGCAACACGAAAGTGACACATAGCTAGCAGTTGCAGCCACTGGATAGGTTTCTGACAAAGCGCTCTGTGACAGAAAGCAACAAGAGTATCCAACAGCTCAGACAGCAACAATTCAGTGTTTACCAACAGCCTCCTGCAGAGCAGAAACTAAGGTGAACGCAGGAGAAATTAGAGACCTTGATAGGTGATGTAGGTGCCATAGCAATTTCACTGGCAGCAAACCTCTTAAACCTCAGTTGGATTTGTGAGGGGATTTCCTAAAGGCTCTTCCCTCCATGTCTGCTCCAGCACAAAGCAGCAGAGCAGACTGAGACCCTGACTTCTATCCGACAGCACCGCTGAGCAAACCAGCAGACAGAATGGAAAATCAGTCCTGGTCAGTGGCCCCGAGCGATCATGACCAGAGATTCCAAAGGAGGACTAGGACTTTAAACTCTGAAGAGAAGCACACCACTGACTGCTGAGGCATAGCAGGCAGCACAGTGTGTGCTATTGCATGAGAGGCCTGATTTCACCTCAGAGAAGGCAAGTTAAAAACACCTAGGGGTGGCAACCCAGCTCTTCTCATGGGTGGCCAGTTGGATAGCCAAGCTGCCGAAACAACCAGCTTGAGAGCACAACATGCCCCGCCAGCATCCCATGGGATGTACTCTCTGGCTCTTCTTCAGGGACAAGGTTTGCTTCCTCTGGGGCAGATCATCGCTTTCAACAACTTTATACCCAGTGGCACCCCTAAACCTGAAGTAACCTTTACACATGGTAGCATTTCCCAAATCCAGGAACAAATCCAGATGTTGCACTTGACACATGGAAGCATTCCCAAACCTGGCAGCATGTACCTGACGCCCACAGCAACATCTACAAACCCTAAAGTTCAGCCCAAAGTGGTGGCAACCACCACACCCTGGCACTCCCTCAAAACATGTTACCAACCACCAAACCCACAAATACACCGAAACCCAGGGACACATCTTAAATCTGCCAACAGCACCACAGTTTCAGAGAGCTACCCAGATACATCCCTGAACTGGGTACCTTTCCTCAGGCCAGGCAGCACCCCCAAAAACTGGCAGCATTGTGTGGCCCCAGCAGGGCACAGCAATCCGAGCCCAGTGGGCTGTTGCCATGCCAAGGCATATGGGGCAGCCACTAGGCCAGGCCCCAGCTTGGCCAGGACAGGGAATGAAGGCCAAGCAGGAAGTCTGGGTTGGCCCAGGTCTGGTGGCAGCCTCACCATCGGGCTGGCTGTGCTTTTGTCACTCCTGGGGACATCCCAGGGCACTGGGGCCCAGCCAGGCATCCTGGACAAGGCACAGACCACAGATGGAGATGGAACTCAGGCATGTGAATATCCCCTGGGGGCAAAGGTCTGCTCCAGAGGGATACGGACCAGCCGTTCAGGGCCAGCAAAGTTTTAAGCACGTGGCCATGGCTCTGGGCAGCCAGGCAAGGCCAGTCTGTAGGGAGGAAGGTCTGGGGAAGATGCTACCAACCCTGGCAAAGAAGACAAGACCCCAGTCCATCCTCTAACACTGCTTTCACAAAAGCCAGAGGATAATGACTGGCAAATAAGTGTGGGATCTCCCAGCAGAGATGAGCAGACCACTTTTTTGTGACAGATT
The DNA here is from genome assembly GCA_013399945.1 of Ploceus nigricollis. NCBI lineage: Eukaryota > Metazoa > Chordata > Aves > Passeriformes > Ploceidae > Ploceus > Ploceus nigricollis. The sequence continues at coordinate 36,930 of VXBC01007868.1, forward strand.
AAGAGGGCCAGCCAGGTCTTGGGACTGGCACACAGCTGGTCCTGCAGTGGTTTTCAGGCCAGCTTTAGAGCTTTTTCCCCCACCATGGCTGCCAAAAGGTGTGTAATGTCCTGATTGGCCCAGTCTGGGAGTGGCTGTCACTTTTGGCTGACATAGTGGTATGGGGGAGCCCTTATGCTGCCTTACTGGCAGTGCTGAAGCTGCTGGTTTCAGCACTCTGTGCACAGTTGAGCAATGACATTTTTCAGGCTGGATGTGTGAGTTTTGTGCCCACTGTTGTTTCCTTGAGCAGTTTTAGATCCGGTCTGCCCTGGGTGGGTAGAGAGACTGTTGCTACCCTGATGCCACCTGGCTGGCAATGCTGGGGCTCACAATATCCAAATTGTCACTGGGGGTTACAAGGAGAGGCAGGATGGTCAGCAGGATGGCCACCCAGCCCCCAGGCAGGAGAAGTCATTGTAGTACTCCCAGCTGTCCTGGAGCCAAGCCCTAAGGCTCTGCTGACAGCCTCAATCTAGTCCCTGGCCCCAGCACAAGACACCCAGGTGCTCTGCCTCTTACCAGTGCCCAAGGGTACAGCTGTCACACTCCCAGGGTTTTGTGCTGTTCCTCTAAGAGAAGCAGTTTTACTTTGGGCCAACAGGATCAAAACAGAGACTGTCCACTGCACTGGGAATTGGTGAGGCTGTGCCTTGAGCCCTGCATCCAGTTCTGGGCCCTCATGACAAGAAAGACATTGAGGTGCTGGAGCATGTCCAGAGAAGGGCAACATAGCTGGAGAAGGGTCTGGAGCACACGTCTGATAAAGATTAAGGGGGTTCAGCCTCAAGAAAAGGATGCTTGAGGGAACCTTCTCACCCTCTAAACTGGGTTAACACTTGGACTCAGGATCTTCAAGGTCTTTTCCAACCACTCTGATCCTATGATATCTATGAGTTTTATCATGATTATTATAAATAGCAGCAGTAGTAGTTCTTGGTCATGTTTCTCTCACGAGAAGTCTTCCCTTGCTTTTGCTGTTACCCATTTCTCCCCTGCTTTTAGTCCATCATCTAATAGTTTACTGTTGCATTTTTTTTTTTTAACATTAGTATTTTATCAAAAAGTTGAAAGAAAGGCTATATTAGAGATACTAAACTAAACCCTCTGAAGAGAGAGAATTGAAAGATAGATGGGTTTATAAGCTGAAAAAAGGATAGTAGTGCCCTTTGGGGCATTTTGGGAAAGGCAACTGAATTTCTTTGGGTGTTACTATTGCAACTAAATACCTCACTGCACTAGAAGAGGACGTGCATATGCAAATCTTGCTGAGGACTTTGAAAAGTGATCACTCCTTTCGGCTATGGTGGAAATGTGTTGAACAGGGTGCCTAAACAAAGGTATCCAGTGTCTGGTCTCTCCTCAGCTTTTCTCCTCAGTTTGTAGTGCTCAGCAGACTTCCCTGAACACATGAATGGTTGCAGGGAAAGACTGATTCAATAATCTATCTTCAAGCCCAATTTTGAAGTTAACTGGGCAAGCTGATCTTACACCTGAAGTCATACAAGCCTCTACAAGGGTATTTCCTTAGATAACATGAATCCTCTTCTCAGTGAGTGATTTTGTCTTCAATGTGATTTTCTGCAATTAGGTCTTCTGTGATTTGGGTCCTATTAATATTTGTTCATATTAATATCTAAAGATTCCTGAAGATCTCTCCTCTTATATTCTAACCTGGAAAAAATATGTACAACATAAACTGCATTTAGGATTCAGGATGAGAGGTAGAGTAATTGAACAGGGTATTACTGAAGAATACAACACTGTGGGCAGTCTTCTGTCTAAGGAATATCTGCTTGAAGTGTACTTGCTTACCTCAAAGCAGTCTCCACCTGACCTTGTATTCTTACAAGAAGCCATAAGGTCTCTCACTGCCAACTCCCTTAACTAGTTAGTACGAATTAGTTTCTTTCTTTACTCTTTAAAAATTGTAACATTCCTGACTACTGTTGCCAGTGCCTTACATGGAAAAACGGCCTGAGCAAACAAAGAAATTCAGAAAACCGAATCAGTGCTTGGTCCTATCTCTCATGTGGCTTGAATAAGTACCTCCTAAAACATCCAGTTAGTATCCAGGAATTATTCACAATTTTTACTGAATTGTGTGCACAGTTCCAGAAATTGGGGGGGGGCTGGAAGGTGTGTCAAGAACCTTACAACTTTCAGTCAGAAAAGAAACTAATTTTTTAAGGATTTGAATATTTTGAAATTCAGGCAGCTGTTACAGTAACTTGCAGTTAAGTTTTCCCAATTTTTGTACAGAAAATTAGAAGGGATATAGGAAAGTCCGTGAGCTTATCTACTAAGATGTGTTTCATTTTCTGGCTAGCATGTAGAATTTTAACTCAAATACAATTTCAAATGTGCATGACCTAATATAATACTAGAATTCTCTTCCATATGCTGTCCTCCCTCTGTACTAGATATTCCTTTATAGGATCGTTGTCTTCTTTCAGAGAAAAGCAGGACTTCATATACTCCGTGTCAGTGACACCCATCCCAGGAGCATACAAGCTGCACTTCTGTTTTATTAATTAACACAGTATTAGTAAAATACTCTGAAGATGGTAAGCATCCTCACTGTGCTAATGTAATTACTGCTTTTCATACTAACTGTGTTCCTAAAAAAAAGTAATATGGATATGAATGGTCCAAGATGATAAGAGGCCACGTTGATGTCATGGAAATCTCAAGTTACAAAAGCATCATTTGCAGTTTAAAACAGAGCTTACAGAGCCAAGTGCACTATAAAACACAAGCATGAGGAAGGACATTCTGATGAAGTTAAGGAAATTGTGTGTAAGCATATGCATAAATAACATACTGCACAATAGGGCAAAAAGAATTAAATGCTTTTAGGGAGACTGGGTTGCATTTTCATATTTTTGCAGTGATTAATTTTTATGGGTTCCCTCCACCTAAAAGCATCTGTCCCACCTCTCTCTCTTGTCTTCTGTCACTTCCTTCCTATGCATTTTTGGCTGTGCATTGTTCCATGACAAAATGCTGCTGGTCAAATACTGCAAAGTTATACCCTCACAACTTTACAGGCATCCCTGACAGGGCTTGCTATAAGGTGAGAATTCCTGAACTTGAGTGATGACAGATTTTTACAGACCAGGTTAAAGAGTCTAGGCACATCCAGCACAGCTAATATTTCAAATAGGTGACTGGTGTCTTTGAATCTAAGCTTAGAACAGTTATGAATATACAAATATATCCATGTTTCTCTGAGAAAGCAATAAATAGAATTGTACTTTACCATGGGTTTGCTGGCTGTGAGCCAAACCAAGGAAGCAGAGATAGGCAGTGAGGCATGTATATTCATACCCTCCTGCACTGACCTCAGAGTTTACCCCAGCTTCACTTAATTTCTTCTTGATACAGCAAACTATTTTTTACACTGTTACGGTATGTTACCCATGAAGCTCAATCCTAAATCCAAATAGTTAATTATATGAAAAGGCCTATTAACTTGAGTAAGAGGACTACTCATGCACAGAAATCTGTGCAGTACTGGGCCAGGTGCTAAAAAAGGAAAGCTGATCGTGTTGTTTTGAGACGTCAAGACTATAAAAAGTCTCCATATAATTTTAAATTAATTCTCCCAGGGAAATGGACAAGGACTTTGAATTTCTGTGTTAGTGATAAGTCTCTCACCTTTATAGTCTATCATTTAGATTCATTGGCTGCAGCAGACTGGAATCTGTCTGGAGAGTATAATTCTGGTTTTTCATTGTGTTTTTTCATCCCTATTTTCAGTGAAATCCTCCATCGTTTCCCTTTTTCACCAGTATGATATTGCTTATTTACAAGGGTTGTAAGTTCTAATGAACATTATCTTTTGTTCTGTCTCAGCCTGTCAGCAAAGTTTAGTAAACTTTGTGCCTTGTGACAAATGTATTTACCAGCTGGATGGAGCATATTTGCAGTGTGCTCTCTATGGAGATGCTGTCTCTGTGAATTACTGTGGTGCAGACCAAAAACATCTGGCATTCCCTTATGAGGAAAGGTAAGCATAGATCCATTATTCCTGCCAGTCCTAGCAGGGCTCAACATTTGGCTTCATCAGAAAAAGGAGTTAGGGAAGAACACGTCTTCACCATGTGTGCAGAGATACATGAACCTCAGGGCAAGGAGGCAACTGTCCCTTCACTCCTCTTCCACACCTCCCTTGCGTGAATACTACTGACTTCCTTGTGGCATGGCATCATTCCAAGTTTGCATTCTTCTTGCATGGATGAAAAAAAAGCTGTGGTGTACTCACCAGGACCTTCTTTGCACCTAGAAATTGCAAGGTGGCAATGCAAAGGGTAGACCCTTTTGAACATGTGCTATTGACCAGACACAGCACAGCCATAAGCTCATGCTCAAAATGTAATGTGGGACTTGAACTGCTCCCCTTTGGCAGTCATATGGAATCACCATGGCAACTGTTCTACTGGGAGCAGCATGGGTACACTGGAAAATACTGAAATCTTGAAAACAGTTTTGGGATGGAGATCTCATTCGGAAACCAGCTCTTGTATGAGATTATTGACTTTCTCTGATAAAATGCTAGAGAATGCTCCCACTCCAAAGAGGGGCAGTTCTTGGGACAAACAAGTTTCTGAAAATGCTCAGAGCTACATGTAGAATTTAAAAGAAAAACTCTGGAATATCAAAAAACCCCAGTTTTCTGAAGTTGGTCAGTTGAACAGAATAATACTTTTGTCTCTACTGAGCATGCACATGCAAAGGACCCTTAAATTGAATATAAAGTCATAGCAAGGATAAACACATTTTCTTCCTGGGAGGAGATAAAGGAGGTCCCATTGCATGGTTATGTGCTATTTGATGACCCTCACAATACTGCCACAGCAGCTGCCTAGTAGATAAAGTCACTATAAACAGGAAAAGAGGCTCTAANTTCCTTTGTAGCTGCTTTACTTTGTAAAGCTATTTGTAAAGATCAGTAGGCAAAAAAAACCTGTCGCTGTTGAGAGGACACAGATTTCTAAGTTTCCAAGTTTCTTTAACACTCCTGGGTTTCCATAATGTAACACACTCAAGGAATTCAACCCAATATATTTATTTCTAAGATGCTATTGCATTTTTAAGTGAATAGCCTTGTTCAACCTTTGCCTTTCTTCCTTATAATATTGTCTGATTGATGCTGGAAGCAGAGGAATTACAGTGCTTCCAGATTACTACTCTATGTTAAAGAGGGTGGTGTGGCCCAGTGGGCTGGAACACAAGAGATGGATTCTCTACCAGGTAACCTTGGGTGGCTAGTTTCACACCTGTGAGCACCAGTTCACTTTAGAGCTGAAAAAACAGAAAAGGGAAGGGGGAGTGGATGGCACCACTACTTGGCAAGTGCTTGAGGCACAAGCAAAAAACTGAGAGGAGGAAAAAGCTTTATGTAAGAAGCAAGACTGACCTACAGCTACTTCTGAAGCAGACTTATTCTGGGACATGATTCAATTCTGCCATCTCTCTGTCATTTTGTAGCTAAAAACATATGTATTCAATCTGAACAAATTCACTCTAATCTGTCTGTTCAAGCTGTTTTTCAAGGTTAATGGTTAAATGGCTAAAAATATAAATGAGGACATTTGCAGAGGTTGCTGGAACAACCATGCAAAATTTTACTTCCTTTGTAGCGCTACCTGTTCTTCATCATCGTAATCTTAAAGCAGAACAGATTAATTCTCCTGTGAATTAGTTATTAGAAAAGCATTTTACTGAACACTGTCATTCTATCCTTTTACAACAACTCTTTGAAGACAGAAGCAGATAATCTGCATTGTATTGCAGTTGCAGATACAAAAGACATGAAGAAATAGTCAGTGAATCTGTATAAGTAGTGAAAGTCTATTTCAGTTTAAATGTAAAATGTTAAAAGAATCTGTTCTTCAATATCTTTGTGAGGCTGAAATGAATATGGAATCTATTTAATACTTGTAGATAAAACAGAAATATTTGGATGCTAGTGTAAGGCTGTTTCAGAGCTTTCAGAAGCAATCAGACTATGAGGGTGCTGTGTTGTCTAAAGGAAAAACATTTAATTGCTCCCAGAGCTGATGTGAGTCATTGTTTGTTCTCTGTTAGAGCAACACCTCAGTCCTCAGCAGGGACTCTGAAAAGAGTTAGTTTCATAGCATTTTTGTCCAGTTGTCTGCCTGCTGTCCAGATTTCTAAGAGGCATTATCTGTCTCAAAGTACTTGAAGTCTTACTAGGCAAGACAGCAAAGTTCACAAGTATAGACAAGGAGGAGTGAAATGAGTGGCCAATTCCACTTAACAGCTGGGAGCAGGTGTTTTGTGTCCTAGAGGTATGTCCTACCTTTCAAAACACTTCTTAGTCTGCTATTCAGAATAATAATGCCAATAAATCAGAACAGAGATAAAATGTTGTGCTTTAGGATAATTATGGGTATGTTAATGATACTTTAATGGCTTACTTGTGTTTTAGATAATTTTTTCTCAAAATTGTTAGATTTTCTATTAAAGCCTGGAGGTACAATGTGATTCTTTTAGATACTTATAAAAATGATTTTTTTTTTCTCTGCCAGGTGGTTTTCCACATGATGCAACATGGAATTTCTATTAATAATCATAATGAACAATCAACAGTGTCAAATGCAGTTCTCCACATTTAGGGTGTTGCAGTCCATGTGTGTGTGTGTTTCTTTTCTAAATGATAGCACGATGTAGAAGAATAAGGCAGCGTCCATTAAAAGAGTGTTCATATTTTCTGATGCCTCAGTTTTCCTAAGTCACTAGAAAACAGCTAGAGCAACTGGATGCCTCTATGTCAAATGGCTTGAAATAGTTTAGTGCAGGTTGTGAGGAAAATTCTGTTGCACCTGTCAGCATTGATGGTTTTTCAATAGCTTTGTTTCCCTACATCACGATATGAAATATTTCTGTATAAAATAGGATCTGAGTGAAGTAAATTTGTGAGCCATTATGAACTGACGGTTCAGGCTGGCAGTTCAGCCTGGCAGTTAAGAGATGGTAGCAATCCTGAACTTATGCTATGTTTTCATAATGCATGGTTACATGTCCTCTCTTCCTCTAAGTGATAGATAATTGCATAGAAATTAGAAAGACCTCTAAAATAAATCTCCCATAACTATCTCCTTGATTTCAAATATTTCAAAATTGCTCAGGACTATGAGGAAGACTGAAGAATTTCCTGCATTTTTGCCTGCAATTTTGGGAAGTTTGGTCCAAATACAGTGCTTCACATTACTAATGAATATTGCTTAATTTGCCTTACAGGTATCCTTAGCTCAAGTCATCATAAATACAATATTTCCAAAGAAGGAAATAATTTGACTTTGAGGTTTTGTTTACATCCCCTGCATTGGAGGTTTTTCTGGTCTCATAAATGAGTGCTGCTTTTCTTATGGTGAGATCATTTGTCAAGCTTCTGTCCCACACTGAGTCTCAGATAATCTGGTTGGATTAAAGCTGCAATGATCAATGCTGCAATACACTGACCTTCTCATGGCTTTGAACCAGTCTTACCTGTAGGTACTGCACCATATAGCAAGTGTTCACAAAACTGTCTTTTTAAATAGTTGGCTTCTACATTTCTTGAGGGCTAGTATGATAGAAAAATACATACATTCTTTCTGCTTACAGCTATCTTGCTACAAGCAACACTCTTCAGCTGACTTTGGTCTTCCCATCTTGGAGATTTAATGACAGATAAGAAGTGCAGGCTTTGAAGTCTGATATATTGAGTTAGTCATTGGTTCATTTTACCATGCTGTGAGAAGTACCAGCAGAGTCACTGACAGCTGTTATCCTGAAGTGTTCTGTACTAAAAGATGATTGGTGCACATTCAGTGTTTGGAGTCTTGGCATCATATGCAATTACAGAAATGGTAATGGAAAAGTTTCAAGAACAGCAATGATGTAGTGCATTAATTCTGGTGCATAATTATGATAGGTTCAATAAGGTGAAGTGCTGGCTCCTGCCCCAGGGTCACAACAACCCCAGGCAATGCTACAAGCTGGGTACAGAGTGTGTGGAAATCTGCCTGGCGGAAAAGGACCTGGGGGTGCTGGTCAACAGCAGCTGAACATGAGCCAGCTGTGCCCAGGTGGCCAAGAAGGCCAATGACATCCTGGCTGTATCAGCAATAGTGTGGCCAGTAGGACCAGGGCAGTGACTGTCTCCCTGTACTCGGCCCCTGGTGAGACCATACCTTGAGCTTTGTGTTCAGTTCTGGGCCCCTCACTACAAGAAGGACACTGAGGAGCTGGAGCATGTCCAGAGAAGGGCAACGGAACAATGGAGCTGGGGAAGGGCCTAGAGAGTAAATCCGGTGAGGAGCGTCTGAGGTAGCTGGTGTTGTTTAGCCTGGAGAAAAAGAGGGTCAGGGGTGAGCTTATCGCTCTCCACCACTGCCCTAAAGGAGGCTGTAGTCAGGTGGGATCAGTCCCAGGAAACCAGTGACAGTATGAGAGAACATGGCCTTAAACTGCACCAGGGGAAGTTCAGGCTGGACATCAGGGGGAATTTTTTCGGGGAAAGCAGAGTCAAGCATTGAAACGGACTGCCCAGGGAGGTGGTGGAGTCATCACCCATGGAGGGGCTCAAGAAACAACTGGATATAGCATGCCATGGTCTAGTTGACAAGGTGGTGATCAGTGAGAGGTTGGACTTGTTAATTTCTGAGGTCTTCTCCAATCTAAATTATTCAGTGATAACGAGTCTGGCTTTCCAATCTAGTTTAGGTCTTTCCATTTTTGAAAAGTGTATTTTATTAATCTGATAAAAAGACAGTGGTAAATATTAAATAAATAGAGCAGTAAAAACCAAAACCAGTATTGCCCTAAGTATGAATGTAATTCTGGCACCACTTTTTCAGCTCTCTGATGCTGTCTGAAAGACAGGCACAATTTAGCTACTTAGGAGACCTAGAGAAAATTAAAGAAAAGCAGAGCTGATACTGATCCATGTCAACAACAGAGATTTGAAAATGAAAATGTTCACACATCAGACCTAACCTGGCATCTGTATGAGAAGGAATGGGGCATCAAGCAGTGAAACACACATGAGGTGTTGTGGACAGAGATGCCAAACCCATCCTGAATTAAAAAACTCTGCCTCAAAAACACCATCTGCTCTTAAAAATCTGAATATTTTAGGGAACAGGGGAACAGGGCTGCTAAAATACCTGAAACAACATCCTTCAAATGCACATATGATACAGTCAGACTAAGCCATCATCAAATAATAAAACTATGATTAAAACAGGAGACAGTGAAAAACAGCTAAAGGAACAAATGGTTGCAAAATAAGTGAGGTCAGCTGCCCTAGATTATGCCAGTGTTCACAGGTGCTTGTGAAACCTACAAATAAACATGTTTATATTTTTACAATAATGTAGATTTGGAAAGTTTTTATGTGATGCCAGATTAGCAGAACATCACAGTGATGAATGCCTTAGATATAAAGCTAGATAAATTAAAGTTTTGCCTACCTGGCACTTGCTCAGCATATGTATTATTTTGATACTTAAAATGTCTGTTCCAGGTCAGAAGTGTGGTCAGCTGAAAAGGGCCCAGTCTTGAGTGAGCCAGGTATCAGTAACACAGTCTGGAGCAAATGCAAAGCATTAGAGAGTTAATCTTGAATAGGTATTCCTCTTTCAATTCAAACCACTAGATTATTCTAAGACTTACCTCCTATGTATGTAGTCCTTGAGAAAGTGGGGCTGGCAAGTCATAGTCAGTAGGTCATTTGATCCATCGCTTTAGTTTAGAGCTAGGATTAGATGAGAGGCTTTTCATTGTGCACATGCTAACTAATGGTTTGGCTTACAGTAAGAGTACAAAAAAGCTGTTTAGCACTAGGTATTTATGTAAACATTTATTTTACAATGCTCTATTTGGACTCCTCCAAAGTGGATTAAGTTGAACAGCTCAAAGGCATTTTTCTGTGAAATTTGATAACCCACAAAAATAGTTAGGGAAGAATAATTGTGGCCCATTAGATTCGCACCTGAGCTTATTTGACAGTAAGTTCCCTGTATTGACAGGTCCTGAGAGCACAGAGCTCATAAGTGGATTGTACACATGAAGTGTGGTGTGGTTGCAGCAGACAGGCAGCCAAACAGCCTTGAATGCTCAGTGGAAGCACAAAAGGTTTTGCTCGAGAGCAACAGATCTTTTGTTGGCAAATTAAACAATCATGCTGCTACAGAGCAAAATGAACTAAGGAAGGGAAATATAAGAGAGGGGCAGGGTTGAAATAGCAATGTCAGCTGGAAAGCTGTTGCACAGAGCATTGACTGATGTGAAGGGATGTAAACACATGTACTTCCAGATTTAAAGGTATTGACTCATCACTCCATAAAGCCTTGCAGCGTCTAATCTGTTTACAAAAGTGACCACTTAAGGCACTCACATTTTTTAAAAAAATTCCTTACCCATTGTGAAGGTAAATTCCCAGTCTGACCACTGATGAGTCTCTGGCAGTCACAGTCCCAGTGTCAGAGACTGTCACTGTTGGGACCACAGCCCCTTCGCAAGCAGGGGCTGCACTGAGCCCATGGCGGCCCCGCTTGAGTCACCCCACTCTCAGTCAGAGGAGACTTCCCAGGGCAGAACAATTTATTCATAGCGCAGTAACACAGAAACAGCCTGAGCTGGTGCCTCCAAAGAGTACCCTGAGCAAAGGATCCTGTAAAAGCTCAGCCCAGGGCTTTTACACCCTCACAGTCTAAGCTGCGTGCAAGTCTCAAGCCTCCGAAACCTCTCCCTTCCTCCTGAGCCCTTGGCTCCTGTTGTGTCTCCCAGTGTCCCTTCCTCTGGCCAGTGCCACTGCTCTTTGTGCGCTTTGCTGCACAAAGGGTCGGCAGTTCACAGCCTCTGTGGGCTCTCAGCCAGAGCTCAACCTGCATTTCAACCTGCACCCTGAACTGCAGCTTGCAGAGCGAGCTACCTGCACCAGGGGAATTCCTCAATACTCGTGATGTAAAAGCAGGTGCCAACTGTCTTTTCTCTTGCTGCCACAGCTGTAGATATAGTGATAAAGCTCAATGTGATGTGCCATGCCTACTCTTGAGAGTGGTCTTCTGGGTTGTATACACCTGTGGAGAGGGTGGCTTTGGCAAGCTGTATGAGCTGTCTTGCACAGCACTGCTTCAGGACAGGGCTTTCTGCAGCATCTTTGTGACTCCCGAGTTTTTGCTGTGTTCAGTAACACATGGTGGTCTGTGAATTCAGGTTAGCTCTTACAGGCATCTTATGCTTGGTGTTTTGGTGTCACTCTGTCTTTACTTGTGGTTTAAAGCCATTTTAATTACTCAGTCACGGGTTGCATCTTAGAAACAACAATGCTTATAACAAAGAAAGTTCCCAGTATGGCGCTGCTTTGGATGATTTCGCAGGGGACATTTTGTTTGCTGGCAATGGTCTCCACCACTGTGCTTCAGCTACTTGTTTCATAGGCCCAGGTCTGCCATGCCCTGGAAGTCAAGCACTGGGCTGACCAGGAAGCAGTAATGTGGGAAGTGGGTGAATGCACTGCCCCTCACATCATCTGGGTGGACAGAACTCATACACAGAGATTTGTGGTAATCAGACACTTACCTGTATCTGGAGTGCTTCCTACTGTTTAAGAAGGGTAGATGGGCAATAAATTAATTTCTTTGTAGTACTTGACATTGTTTATTATAGCAGGGGCCAGAGGGCTTTGCTGAGTTCAGAAAGTAGTTTATGCTTATATGACAAATGGGCGGTGGGCTGACGAAAGCGACTTCAGAAAAAAACATCCTCTCAAAGCCATGTTCTCACTCACACTCAGGCAACACTGCTGTGCACAGGCAACACTGTAGTATGCAGGCACTCTTGCTCAGGAGAGCAGCTGCCTTGCCCTCTCCATTTCCTCAGTTACTCCCCCACAATTCTAGGCAATGCTTCTTGTAATTTCATCAGTCTTGAGGGCCTTGTACTGTAAATGTTTTAGGTGGAAAGGCACTACTCTGCCATGGAAGCTGGAAGAACAGGAAGGTGCTCAGCAGAGCTGTCATGCTTCAGAGTCTGGGTGAGTCCAGAACAGAAACCCACAGGCTGGGCTGGGTTCTGTTGCTGAAATCCTCTGCCTTTTTTCGCTGCAGTACTCCCTGCCTTAAGAGGATGGGAAGTGCATGCACACCACGCCAGCATCATCCACACGGGAAACTCCTGCGCTGTGTTAGCACAGAGAGCTGTCTGCAAAGACTGTCCCTGCCCCTGAGGCTGCACTGCCACACAGTATTTTTTTAATTATTCTTTGCTACAAGAAACAAGCATTCTGGGCTCAGCCCTTGCTCTACATGGAAAATGTTCTCTGTGACAACAAGAGAACCTCCTCTTCTGGCAGGCATTTTGCAGATTTTTCTAGCCTACTCTCCCATAGTTTAATTTCATTTTTTAATGAAATCATTGTGATGAAATGAGGCAATTGTGCCACGTGGGATTTGAATAAGCTAACTCGTGCTTGCCATTAATTAGCTGGGTTTCAGTTCTTGATTTCAAACAATTAAAATAATTTAGTTTGTACGAAGGCTTAATCACAGAAAGTAGCTGAATCTTACAGTAATGTCAATGAGAGTCCCAGCGGGGAACATGGTCCCAGTTAGCTGCTTCCGAATTTTGCTTCTGGTGACCTGCTCATACGGACTAATTGGTCTGCACTGAAAGCAGAGTAAAACCAATTAGGACTGCAGAAGTCTGGTACATAGTTGGGGCCAGCTTAGGGAGTTTTTTCTCATTACGGTTTGTTAGAGAATCTTTCCCTCTGGCCTGCTGTTGAAAAATGGTTTCTTCTCTTTCGGCAGGAGCTGAAATTCAAGCCACATACTCATGCCTATGCTACATAAATTTGAACATTCAAAGTCAAGAGTGTGATTAAGAGTAGTGCTGAACACTTGTCCAAATGAACATAGAAAACTATGAAGATGACCTAAATCTGAGTAGGGCAAAAAGTGACTGTACCTCATGCTGAGCTGCGACAGTGTCTGAGTCAGGAGTGCTGATGTGGGAATTTGGGTAGCACTTGACACTTTGCTCAAAACCTTTCCTAACTCTGTTCCTGCAAGTAGATCTGTGCCTGGGAAAATTGTGTGTTTTAAAACACTTCAAGAGGCTTTTCCAGTTTTCCTATTTTTCACCAGCTCAGAGAGTGCATGTATGCAATGTAAACGTGCCACAAGGAACTGGACTGGTATTATTAAACACAGAATCTCTTTGTCCAGGACAGCAGAGTTATTAATCTGCCTGGATGAAGATGATTTTTGCTGGCTTCCTCTGAGTTCCACCACAACTAACAGCTTGGTGGCTTAGGAGATCAGTTGTCTCAACTCCAGTTGTATTATATTTTTGTATGTCTAATTGCTTTCCCATTTTTAAAAAATACTCCTAAATTTTTGGCTTAGCTGTAATAAAAACATAGCTTCACAAGTCAGGATGTTCTGAGGACATAATTCTAACATATAGACATTTATTATTTTATTGCTTTTTAATTTTTTTTTTAAATTTTGACTGGAGTTTTCCTCCATTTTTGTCTACCCTTCTTAAAGGTACAAGACAAATAAGGCTTTATTGGGGAGAGAAATGAAACCATAGACGATTGAATTGTAGAAAGATGAAAAAAAAGAGAGGGGAGTATCTCCTTGCTACTGCAGGGTTGTCAGTGCAACAGCTCACAGTGAAGTAATAACTCTTAACAATCCAGAAGAGAATCAAAGAAGGAAAGGACCAGAATGGAATGTAAAACTATGCTGAAATAAAAATAGTGTAACTACAAAGGCAAAAGTTTGCCCTGAACCTTGCTGCGCTTGTGTCTGTTTAAAATGGAGGGGGTTTGTAAACAGGCAACAAAAATTATCAGAGCTGGGGAGATGGCTGCAGGTAGAGGTTGCCATATACCAGGTTCCAAGTCAGGCAAGAGTTGGAAAGCAGTGACAGGATAATCCTCAATGGAACAAGGCATCTACTTCAGGGTGTCTGCTCAATCTTCTTCAGCTTTTAAAATCAGGAGGGGACTCTCAGTAACACTAAAAGGAAATCTTTCTTACTCAGTAGTTAGTGAACCTTTGGCATAAGATAATGTTACTCTCACAGATGCAAAAGCAAGGTTGGAAGCTTTCCTTACTATGAAGGATCCAATCAGTAGAATGGAATTCTCTTAACCAGTCCTTCAGCACACTTTACATACAAAGACTTGATTAAAAGATGTATATTATGATTACTTCTTTACACTGTCAACATAATACTTGTGGTGCAACACTTTAAATTTCATTACTATATACGCCTCCTCTAATAAGGTTCTACAGCATTTTCTTTCTATGCAAATTTATCTATGTCAAAATGGTAAAATCTTTGCTGAAAAAGCACAGATTTTTCAAACTCTATCAGAAATAGGCAGTATAGCTCTTCTTCCAACCATCGGAAGCATGGTGGTATTGTTTGCTTGATATTTAAGAGCAACTGCTTAGGGAGATAGAGGCATGGTACCCTGTCAGCTTTTGTGTGGCTACTATGCTTGCTTTATTTAGGGACTGCTGGAATTTTTTTGTATTACTTCAAAATGGCCATCCATATGTTCTATTGCTATGCATTTGTAGAAACACAGTCCTGTGTATAGATAAGGGTTTAAGCATGTTAGCATGTTAAGCAAGTCCAATTATCTCAGTTTGCCAGCATTTGGATGGATCTTTTTTGGTTTTCTGGTATTTCCTATTGATTGTCTTAGGACCAAAGTAAGCTGAGCTCTCATGATGTTACAGCCACATGTTTCTGGTTGGGAAAGACGAAAACAGGATGTACCTGTTGGCCTTTGGCCACAGCTTATAGCTTACCTGCCTTCTTGTACTTAGAGCTGGTAAAATCTACTTTCAAAGAACCAATCTGCCCAATTTGCTGAATAAATTCTATTCCAAATGAAAATGCTGGAGTAATATTTTCTACAGAAATCGTCTGAGTCTATTTCTCAATGTTGGTGGTCGTGGGACACAACCTAAAATTCATGCCTTATATTTCAGAAAATTTCTTATGCACAGGAATGCTGGATTGTTGAGCTTATTATCAAGTCCAGGTTTCTCAGGTGACTGGAAAGACAAATAAGCAATATCCTTATATACTTATGTAACCCATTCTGCTTAGGTTCTGTTTCTTCATCCCTGGAACCACACCTTTTGGATTTTCCCCGTTTTCCCGGTAGCATTGTTTTTTTCCTTTCTTTCTGAGAAGCTGGGCTGAAAATGACATCATTTACCTCTTTAATTCACAAAATAACTTAACTGATATGCTGGAACTGTTCCCATTGCTCTCTGAGGACTTTAAACCAAATCCTCACTTTCCTGGCATTGAGAACAGACAGCAAAATACACTTAGACCTGGGATGCTGATAGGTATTGTAACCACCTGGCCCCTGAAGACAAACCTGCTGTCAGCCCTGGGCTGAGAGACCCTGATGGACTGCAGAGGTCTGTTGACAGGGGAGCTGAATAGGAGATACTGTGAGAAAGATTTCTGCTGTGACTTCAGCAGGGAGGAGGTCAGGCTTTCTTCACATTGAAAGTGTGCAATGGGAGATGCTTTTCATACTGAGCTCTCCAGCATCCCTTAAATCTTCTGCTAAGAACGCCTGCCTTTCCAATCTTTAAGGATCATAAAGGAAATTTATTGTTACATTTTGATTGTTTCTCCCAGAGCAAGCAGAAGAAACATTAAGGAGGGATTGTCCTGCTAGCTGACAGTTTTTAATTTTTTATGAGTGCTTTGAAGTCCAGATCATGTGTTTATATTCTCAGGCTGTATTATTTTTAACAATTTTTTTGAGGTCTCCTCATGTTTTATCAGAAGGGTTTCCTCTTAAGCTAAGCCATTATCAGTCATAAAAGAATTATCATTGCACAGCAGCTGTGCAGCTCATTGCATATCTAAGGCAGGCACCAAAAGGTTTTTCCTGAAGACCAGCAAAGCTCTTTTTCCCAAAGAAAAAGATATTGCACCTCCAAGTGTTCTGTTGCTCTGCTGGAGTTGACTCTTGCCGCAGTTTGGATATTCACAGCTATCCACAGCTTGGACAGCTCATCCCAAGAGTGCTGTTCTCCCTATAACTTCAATGAAAGAAGGAACTTTCAATGAAAGACATTTAAATGCATTATGATAATAGCAGTATCTGATAATCTGCTGCAGACAGTCAAAGCAGATAGGGTTTAGCAGAGCAAATAGGGTGGCTTCAAAGAGCTGTAACTATGAGGCAAATTGTAACTTCGGGAGGATAAATTCTATGCACAAAATCTGTGTGTTATGAAAAGGCCCTGCTCTCTCCTATGCTAAGCAGCCTTCAAGAGAACAAGGATGTGGTTTACTTTGTCTCTTGAGCAACTTGAGCTGAACCAGTATGCTGAACTTCCAGCCATTGTCCAGCAGAGGACAGGGGCAAGCTGTGCAGGGCCATACAATTAATTTAGGCAGTCCATCAGTACCTGCCAGCAGGGACCATGTAACTGGGAGAGAAAGCCCTGCACAACTGTACTACAAAGCAACAAAGGCAAAGCCACAGGTACAAGGAGGTGTCTGCCAGATGAAGATATTAGGGTCTGGCTGGGGGCCTGGCCCAGAAGCAGTTTTGAAGCACTTAGGTCCTCTTCATGTTCTGAAGAGAGAGCAGACTAGGCACTTTTTCATGTCTCTGGGACCAGCTATGAAATTAAGTCTCTTGCAGGAGGTGAAAGTACCACCAGGATTTCACAAAGATATTTTTGGCATGCAATAGACAGTGGTGGATTGTGCAGATTTCCTATGCGTGTCCCTCACAAGCAACCTGTGCTATGGTGGGAGATAGGGGATGAACAGTGCTGGAGGCTGCCACATCCTGTTTGTGTCCTGTTTGTGAGAAATGTTGCCTACATTACTAAGACAGGTAGCCCAGTATGCACCACTGCTGGGAGAAAGCAGTCAACAGCTCTTCTCATAAACCTTGGTGATGACAGCTGCTTTTCACCCAGTAAGCCTGTGCACGTCATCTGAACCAAAAATGGACTTGCACTTAGCATGCTTTAAACAGGAATCATATCTAGCTCATTAGAATTGCTGTGGCTAATAATCACTGACAGATGTCTAAATAAAACCAGGAAACAGCAACACAGCAGAGGAGTGGGTAGTGCCTGTGCTCCTTGCGGTGACCAAGTTCCGTATGTCACTTCAGTGAGGGGGACTGAGCCTGTACTGTGATTATAGATAGCACACCTCTGTTTCTGTTTTGAAGTATCTCCATATGGGAGTGAAGAGATACTGAAAGCTACCCTAGATTCTCCAGTCTGTTGCTGGCATTGCTCCCAGAATGCAACCTGCTGAAACTTTGAATTTACCATTACAGAAATGTTGGAGGAATTGCTTGTGAAAGAATGAACAATATTTATTTACCAATTAAAAAAATACATGTAATATTTCTTGCAAGTAGAACCGAGTATTATGAAGAAACAAAACTGAAATAATGGAAGATATTTTTGACATATTGATGTACTTAGCCTTAGTCATCTGCTTTTAGTGTTTATGCACTAGGCTTCGAGAGGCAAAGAAATAACAGAAAATGTAGGAGATTGAAATGATGAAGTTAAAAAAAAAACAATTCAGTTATGAAGGTAATCTCCCATGCTTTTTCTCAATTTTTTTTTGCCAGTAGACACTCATAAAGTAAATTCTACTCATATTGAGATAAGCTAATTGGAAAAAGAGGACTGTGAACTTGAAGATTCACAAAAATCTGTTGCAAAGTACCTCCCCTGATTATAAAATTTTCGTTTCTTCAATTGCTTGGTGACATAAATCAGGGTTACAGAAAAAAAAGACATGGAATTCATGCAACTCCCCACATTTCAAATTGTATGTTTGATTGCTGTTTTTATAATCTGGGTAAATAGTCTAAACCACTGATAAAGAGGACAAGCAACATAATATAGAATAATTCACAGTGTGCATACAAACACCTTGAAAATCTGTGTGGGCAATTTCAAAGCAGTTAAGGAACAAAGGTTCTTGACTTCAGTCAGCTTTAATGAACTCTCTTTTATTAAAGCACTAATTAGTCCTGCTCTGGTGGCAGGAGATAACTTGAAAAGGGCAGCTAGACCTCAAGGAATGAAAGGATCTGGAAAATCACATTGGAGGTTAGACCTAGGAGAAAACTCTAATTGGCTAGTTTGCATCCTATCAGATCAATTATCATCAGTGGTCTAGTAAGAATGCTGTCTGCTTTGCACTATAAATGCTTTCAAGACCCAATTGGAAAGTGCTTCCAGGTGTACACACTGCAATTGTGCACACTTTTTGTCATTTACAGGTGGAATGGTTTTGAATAAATGGTAGGGAACCCTACTGCCTAGTGATGCATGCAGCACATTTAAATTAGTTTTATTGACTAACTCTCAGCCTTCTGTACAACTCGTACTTGCTGTAGAAGCTGGCAGAGAAACCATCACCTTTCCAACAAATTAGTTTTGGACAGCTTTGGTCAGTCCTTAATGACAATGTGTGTTTTGAATGGTTTTGCATCATTCTGCTGGATTATAGATATAGCAGGGGGCAGCAAAGTGAAAAGTGTCATTATTTTGATATATGATCTCTCAGTATGATTGGGGTTTTTTTATCAGCTAGGACAAAGAAAGATGATCAGGAGTTCTAGAAATGCCAGTCCAGTGGCACATAGGTGAAGGCTCTTACCAAAATTTAAATGTTAATCGGTGCCTCTGTGTTTTCTAAGGCATGCAAAAGTCCAACTCTGAGAACTTAGGCAGAAAAGGAAGTTTAATCACCTTTTCCCTGTATGTGCAATTCTTTTCCTTCTTGTATTGCCAGTCACCTTGCAGCTAGGCCATCTAAACCGAGCAATGACATGTTTGTGCCACATCTGTTCCAGCTGTTCAGTACTTGAATGTGAAGATGAGCACCTGAAAGCCTTAAGTTTCATTTTAGTGTGCCTAAGTAGCCATGAATTTAATGGCTCCCTGTAACTTGTCAGAGGTTATTAGGGTCCCTGAAGGCTGAATTCTGTTCCACATATTGCATAAGGAAGAGATGATCCAGCCACAAAAGTTGTGGTAAGTAGCACATGGCCTGTAGTTGTTAAAAATTTTAGTTTCAACAATTAGCTTGGCATTGAACACCCATAGTACTTCAAGGTCTACTTCAAGTACTTCACCCATAGTACTTCAAATTTTGGAAGTTGTATGCCTTGTCCAGCCCTAGGACTTCCTACCATTATGCCAAATCCTGTATGTGTATGTAATGTCTTCCAAGCATTTGCTGTCTGTGAGTCTCACAGAGGAACAGAAACAGAAATGTGTGTGGAAAACCACAGTGAAAGCCATATAGATTATGGCTTTTTTTTCTTGTCTAATTGGGTCTGAAATGTGCCCTGATGTTTCTGGATTTAAGGAGGAAATAACTGACAACAGAATTTTTCCTGTTGGAACTAAATATCAATCTTTTGGTTTGTTTCAGTACTGCAGCTGGAAGAGATAATGTTGCATGTGTCAAGAGAGCTGTGCCAATGCTCATCTCTGGTAGGGAAAGAAAATGTCCTGTTGGATCTTTGACAATTTAGTTTCTTACACAAAAATTGAATTCCCACAAGCTAAATCAATGTGGTTGATTTCCTGTTTCACTCCTCTTTATATTTCCCTTTTATTTATAGAAGTTACAAGACTGTGTAAAGACTTGGATTTTCTCTCTTTGGTAAATTGCTATTTACACAATCTGGTTGAATCAGGAGAAAACCAGCCATCCTAATTATCTATCTGAGCCACCTATTCAGGCTAAAGAAAAGTTTTAGTTTCACTGAGAAGTGATTAATACTTAATATACTTAAGTAACTTGGGTGCTGTCCAAATTACATTTGCAGAAGTCTGGGAGATGCCTGCCTTTTCTGTTATTTTTACAAATTTCTGAGAAGATGTTATGTCTTCCATTCTTGTTTCTAACACAGAAAATAGTCAGGCAGATGCAACTGTACTGAAAACGAAAAAACTTAACTGAGAGGCATGGGCTATATTCTGAGAAAATAAAAACAGTCTCTATTGTATACAAAGACATCCTCAGAAAGTGTTTGGGTGGCAATTTACAAAATCAGATGCAAGAAGATATTGAGACACTGGGTACTCATCTCCTACATACGCTCCCACAAAAAACTTATGAACCTGGATTAGAAGCAAGATGAGCTAGTGGAAATCAACCCTGGGAATGGACTCCAAGCACTCACAGAATATGGTGGCTAAACAAGACCTGAATAACCAAAGTACTACTGGGTTTTTTGGTGACTGTGGTCTTGGTTTTTTCGTTTGTTTGTCCAGCTCCAGAGTTTGTATATGATGTGGACAAGTTCTGGGGACACTTATCTTCAGAACTATTCAGGGTTTGGACTATTATTGATAATATCTCTAGTCTAATCTGTATGTGAGAAAAAGGATTTAAATTCTTCAGGCTTTTCTATCACAAAAAAAAATGGGAAACAGAGGTAATAATTCTTCTCTCACATACTGATGAGAAAATTACGAGGCACTTGGATCCTCTAGTAGTGGAAAACATGTGACTTCTGGGGATGCCTAGAGAGGTATTTAGAGGTACCAGAATTCTCAGGACTCCCAAAATTTCCTGCTCAGATGGATGACTTTTTGTCAGTTTTGTTACAATTTCAAGCACCTGCCCATATGTTATCTTTTAAAAAACAATACAAAGTGTGACTGGACAGCAATGTAGGTTTTATATCTGCATAGGCTATTCCCAACTATTTCTCTAGGGAGTAAATACCATGTTTCTGACCTCACCTTACTTGACTCCTTTGCTTCAGAACTGCCCTGCTCCTTATTTAATTGTGTGCAAACTGTTGGAGGAAAGTGAGATTGTCATACTATTTACTACATAAAACATACTGTTTTACGGGGAGTGAAGATTCTGTTCATTATGACACAGTGACTGCAGACAGTTTGTGTCCTACAACTCTGTACTTTATTGGCATTTTCTCATGTTTTTGTGTAGCTCCAAAATTGTAGGCTTATGTTTGTATCATCTGTATCCAATTGATCGTACTGCACTGGTTAGTGATTATCAAGCTTCTAGCATGAACTCCAGGAGCATGCTGTAATCCTAACTCATTTGTGGGACTAACTAGTGAATAATTTCAGTGTTATTCTCTGTTGTCAGATCAAATCCACTAAAACTAGAAGACAGGCAGGATGTTGCCCTTACCTGCTCTTTCAGAAACCTCAGCTACTAAAAAATATTAATGACATTGGTTTGCTCCACTGACTGAACTTAGGTTGCAGGCTTTCTGACTGTGAAGTGTGAAATACGTGCATTTAGGAGGTTCTGCATTTCTGTGTTTGTTCCCTCTGATCAAGGGAATATAGTAGTCAGCTGAATCCTGCAGAAGGTTTTTTGAGAGATCCTTGCCAATTCAGCTGCTCTAGCCATTAATAGCTGGATAGTTGTCATAAGGCAACACGGAGTTGAACAGAAAGTCTTGAACTCTTTTTCACTCTCTTTCTCTTCTTACCAGCAATCATCTGAGAAAGACAAAATAATGAAAGTTTCTTTTCCTGGGTGAAGCTTTAAACATTCACTATCAAAAAGACAGTGAAAACTTTCTATTTTGGTGCATGTTTTCTAGATGATCTTTAAGGCAAAGATCTTTTCAAATGTTGTCAATTGAAAGAGTGGGGCATTAATCTACAGACATTACTTATCAGATTACACAGAGTGCACCTGGATTTGATCATACAGATTACACTTGGATCTATCAGAAAAAAAAAAAAAATTTAAATCAATGTTATGTCAAGCTTTCAAAAAGAGAGAAGTTTCATCTCAGGAATTCCTTCCTCAAAGTCAGCTGCTTTGTGTGTTAAATTATTTTATTTCATCTCATCCATTCTGCAGTAGCCTTTCTCATATGACTTCTCTTTGTGGTGACAGTGATGTTGCCAGTACAATGTGCCTCCACCCCTTCATCCAGTCCTGGGAGCTTCCCTTCCAGCTTCCATGTAGAAACTTTGGTTGCTTCTCTGTGCTCCAGAAGTACCATAACATATGGAGCTGCTGCTTTGGGATGTGATGGCCCAAAGCCATTGTTCTGCATGCCAAGATTTATGTCTAATCTAGCTGATGCATGCTCCTTAAATGACCCAGAAAAGAAACCCATAGTGGACTTGGAAAGGAGAAAAGTCACAGTATTCATTCACAGAAATTGCAAACAGTGAATTGACTGGAGCTTTCTCTGATACCAACAGTTATGTGGAATTATAATTCATCTTTTGACTTGAGTCTCCAGCAGCATTTTGTCTGCCATAAGTTTCAAATATGCCCCTCACACTATGAAACGAGCTTTACATTCCTCTTCTTTTTTTTCCCCAGTCTTAGGTTTCTGCAGTTTTACATGGGCCTGCAGCAGCTGCTGTCCCGTACTTGGAAATCATTTCCCACAGTTAATTTATAGGTGTCAAATACTTGCTGTTTAAGTCAGCAAATAACCCTTCCTTATTGGCAGCGACAAGTGAGTACACACAAATTATCCCATTAACCTCAATAAAGCATCACTTCAATGACACTAATTTTAGCAGGGGCAGATGGAAAATTGTTTATTTTTGTGTTTAAGGCAAAATGCCTCAGATTTTCATCTTGTTTTTGCCTCTTGTTTCTAAAGGAATTTTGGAGGGTAAAATAATTCCAAAGCGTATTTATTTCAAAGAGCAGCCACACAGTGAATAGTGTCATTATATCACAGTCTGCTTTCAGGAAATATTTGAGACACAGTAGTAGTGTTTCTTCCATTACTTAACAGCTCCTTATAGAACCATTCAAAATTAGAACTTGTATTAAAAAATAATCCTTTCATGCATTTTAACTCAAAACATTCCACTGACATTTTTAATCCAAATTGAGCCTTTATTCCAGTTTACTTAAAGCAAAATGAAGTCTACCTGTTCTCACTTCTTCGGCTTGAAATGAGCTATCCTTCCTTGCACAAAACCAATTTTCTGTCCTGAGTGCCTCTGCAGTACTGGTAAAGCTGATTGTTACATTGCCATCTAGTGATTTAAAATCATTGCAAAACCTACTTGTAGATGTTTCACTAATGGCCGAGTCACAGTGTTGAAGACCCTCACTTGCTGATGCAGTTGCCTGTTGTTATACGTGAAATGTTTAAGCAAACATGAGTGATTTCCTAGAATTTGAAAAATTAATCTTTTCTCTGCTGACATGGTATTTTTATAAAAAGTGGATGCAAGTGGAGGGAGGAAATATGTCAGAAAACCTTGAGTACAGAGCTAAAAAAAGTACCAATGTATCATTTTAAAGAAGCATTGATTTGGTGTACTGAAGCATAGTAGCACTAACTGGAAATTACCTCTGCATTTTTAAGTTAGAGGTCTCCTCCATTCTGTTTGATTTTTAACACAATCTGTATTATCTGGGTTTGTATTCTATTCTTGTGTTGAATGCTCATATTCAGCAACAGTTAAGATGGCATGGGAAACAAATGTACGTTACGCTTTTAAAAAACAGTATAATTGCCTGGCCACAACAAGGTTGCTTTTTTGTTTGCCAGTTACAAAGTGAGCAACAGGGATGGTCACGTACACATGGTCTTCACATTTGTAGAGGTGGGTAAAATGCTATAGAAGACCGGGTGCTGCTTTTGATTGAGATAAGACAGGTGAATAGGATGTTTTGAGGGCATTTCTTTGCTGAATGCTTCAAAACAAGCAACAGGTGTTAAGCATATCTGATTTCCTGCTTTTATTATTCACTGATGTGCTGAATGGGTAAGGACATAATTTCTAATCAGAGATACCCACAACCCTTTTACTTCTTGCAACAGGATAATTTCTTACTTTTCATATCTCTCAGTGTCCTCTATTTGTTTATGTGTTGTAAGCATCGTTTTCACTTGGAGGTGCCAACAGTGATAGTTTTGTTGGCCTGTGAATAGCAGAGAGACTTTTGCTAAGATAATGTCCAAAAAGTTTATATCTGAAAGAAGTAAGATGGATGTGCCAGCCCTTCATTATTTCTCAGTAGTCTCCTTTCTAATGGTAGGCTCTGTTAGCTACAAATCCATAAAAGTACCAGTGACTGAAATATCCTTCCTCATTGAGTGTTAAGCTAGGGTGCACCTATTTACAGTATCTTTGGATACTTCTCTTCTTTGGATACAACAGAGGGCAAGATGAGCAATACTGCTTTCTGGCAGTATTATAGAGAAGGATTTCTCTACCATTGGCATTGGGTTCCCAGGAGCCACAAGTAAGAGTTAATATGTGAGTTCCTCTGTTTTCAGGCTGAGTGCTTTGCACTGGCAGTAAATTAACTGCTCTACCCCCACCATCTCTCATTCCTAGTCCTGTATTTAGTGCATTTTACTATTTAGTCACTTCTGAAGTGATCTTTGGGGTAAAGTTTGGATTTAGCAGAGAGAAAGTTTCTTGCAATGCTAGAAGATAAGACTTACATGTAGTTGACTGCCTTTTAAATTTGATGTGTATTTTCATGGAGCCAGAACTGCTTCTGAAAGCTTGCTTTACACAGATATTCCTCATTCCATATCTTAGTTCACTAGATTTGAATCCTCTTTGTTGGCATAAGCATGTAATCTTATTTTCAGACTGAAATACTGGATTCTATATCTGCTCGTATAAGTGGTGGGAGAAACACTGTTTGCAAAATAGAGACATGTGAAAGAATTTTTGGAAAGAAGCTGGTCTAAATATCTGCTTTTTGCAAGGTGGGAAAAGTGAGCTAATGGCACTAAAAATAATTTTTATGAGGTTCCCTTGCAAGCCAGAAAAAGAGGCAGAAAAGAAGAAGTTTTCAAATACTGATGTGTTATCGCTAGAAAACATATGAAAGGGAGCATCACAAGCCATCTGGAAATTTAAATCTGGGGTTCCCTCTGTCCTGAGCAGTCTATCAGCTGTTTCCATGTCCTTTCAGTGAAGTATAAGGAAAGTGTCCACTCCCTTGAGTACAAAAATTACTCTGTAAGTCACACACATCCCCTTATGCTGAGACAATTTGTCCCCAAGAGAACAGAAGCTTTAAAACTCATGAATTAATTTTCTTTTTATTTTATGTCTCTGCAAGTTTAATTACTGATAAGCTGACTGCACTGGTGACTTGTATTACTGTGTGGGAGTTATCAATTTACCTCAAAACACACTGAGTAGAGAACAGAGACAGTTTTTTGTTCCTTGGGCTCTATAATGGGTTTAGAACTATGCTACATGACTTTATTACTTTGTCTTCAGGTAAAAATATCACCATAAATTGGGCTATGCCTATATAGATTTAGTTCATCCTCACATGAGAAATTAGAAAGTTATCCTGACTTTAAATACTGTTAATGCTAGAAAGATATTGACAGAGTTTTTTTCACAGCATGATGGTCAAAGACAGTGGAAGACAACACTAATGACCTGTAGTCTTTCTAGAGATGATCTGATTTTTGCTATGACAGTTTAAGGACCTGCAGGTCAGCTCAACTGAAGATTACTTTTCTGTCTGAAAAGAGCATTTCTTTCCTGTTCAGAGCCAGGACTGAGGACAACTCTTCTCTCCATTATACTCTCCACTGAAACTCATTAATCTTTTGTCTGTAGTTGCTGTCTTTCCTCAGCTGTGTATTTTGGATCCTTTCTTCCCTGTTGCCCTATGAAATCAATAGGTCTCTGTACTGTCCATGAATTATATAACAAGAACTCATGGATCTGCTCAAAATTTCTTCAAAAATAACAGAATAGTTTCATAGAGGCATAGAATCAAAGAATTGTTTAGGTTGGGAAAGACCTTTGAGATAGTTGAATCCAAGCATTAAACCAACACTGCTAAGTCCACCGCTAAACCATGCCCCTCAATGCCATATCTGCATGTCTTTCAAATGCCTCCAGGAACGGTGGCTCCACCATCTCCCTGGGCAACCTGTTCCAGTGATTAACTGTTCTTTCAGAGAAAAAATCTCTCCTAGTATTCAAACTGTATCTCCTGTGGTGCACCTTGAGGCCATTTCTATTTGTCCCATTGATAATTTCATGGGAGTAGAGGCCAAACCCACCTGGCTACACCCTCCTTTCAGGCAGTTGTAGAGAGTGATAAAGACTTCCCTGAGTCTCCTTTTTTCCAGGCTAAATAACCCCCACTATCTCAGCCAATTTTCATAAGGCTTGTGTTCTAGACTTTTTCTAGATGCTTAATTGATCTTCTTTTGACACAGTCTAGCAGGTCTTTGTGCTTCTGGCTGCATTACTAATGTCTAAAAATGCAGGGCACTTGAGCCTTTTCCTGATTTGGAGGCATTCTTAAAGCCTGTGGAATTATTTCTGTAGGAGTTCTCCCGCACTGAATAATATGCTTGCCCAGCCATTTTTAGAAAAACAGATTGGTGTTTGGCAGCATTATTTTGCCCTCTCTTTTTCACAAATCTTTTAGAATCTTTTAGAGCTCTAAAGAGATGACTTGAGAACTTACCTTGCAGTCAAATTTAGATGGAGATGGCCTGTGTGGTTTTAAAAGCTGTTGCAAGGCAGGGATGGAACACATTTTATTTTCTTTGGAATCCTTGCTAAAAATTAAGATACATTTATGGTCCTGTGCTGTTGTACAAAAGCAAATTTGTATGGTTATTTTTCATTGTCCACATGGAAATGTTCTAGCAGAACTTTCTATTTCTAGGCCAACTTCAGATTGACTCTTCCTACATTTCAAGATCCTGTTAGAGAAAGAAATACCTTATTTTCTGGTGCTGAAATTGGTATTCATATGAAACCTTTGAACTTATTCTCTTTATAAGGTATGTCGTATTAGTTGGAGTAAGACATCACTCTGTAAACAGCTTAAGTTCCAAGGAATGAAGAAATAAACAGCAATGCCTTCTTCTCCCAAAAAGGGAAAGGAGCATCTTCACTGAGTGATTTTCTGATCAGCAAATAAAGCCAAATTGTTGCACGATCTCTAATGGGGTCTCATTCTACAGCAGTAGCAGTGCCTTTAAAGTATTTGGTGACCTTTGCTATGCTGTTAGTTTCACCTGAGACTGTAAGCAAAATTTTAAAAATGTCCATCCATGATGGATAGCTCTGTCCTGAGCAGTTCCACTCAGTAGTCTAGTAACCATCGGACATTTTGCCTTTGTGTACACTGGATCATGATGCATGAAGGTGATTCTTGGAACCTTGCAATGTAAGCACCCAATACATTAATTTTGAGAGGTGTGGATCCTTTCTGCTCCATTGACTATTCCATGAAATTAGCTGTTAAAAGTACACTTTCAGGTCAGGTCACTTTATATCAGAAAAGAATGTTCCCTTTGGCCATTTGTAAACCTTAACATTTGTTGGAGTGATCTTGAGAGTCACTAGGCATGATCAAATAAAATACAAGTGTAAGAATGTTATTTCCTGTGCAAGGTGGCTTATTGCCATTACTTTTGATTCATATTAAATGACCATTGTATTTCATGCCAAATAATGTTGAAATTATTATGATTTCCACAAAAATGGTTTGGTTTACAACCATCAGCTACTGATATTTGGAGTCCTTTTCACTTATAATTCACGGTAATAATGGCGTGCAGTGAAGAACTGCTTGATGCACCATCATATCAAAAGAATTGCAGTGCAAAAAATTGTATGGTGTGCCTGCTACAGAAATTCATGTACTGAGGCTCCTGTCAGTCAGAATTCCACTGAGTATGATCACTAAAAATGTATATCATAAGGGATGATCTGGTTCAAATGGGGTTTTGTTATGTGCGGCAATGTGAAGGGAAGCAGGATTACTGCTGAGGTCATGAGAGAAGTCTGTCACAGAAACTGCTCTCTCCCTCCCTGCTCCTTTTTAATTTCCAATGCATTTTAATCTTCTCTCCAAATGCACAAATCCATCAGCCTAAGCTGGTGGACTATAGCAAGAAGGAACATTGTGAAAGGGAAAATGGCTAAGAAAAAATAACAACCAACATCCTAGTGTCTTGGTAATTATTATAATACACAAAAATAGTGAGTGAAGACCTGCAAGAGTAAAGGGATTTGTAATAAAATGTAGGTAACATCTTAATTAAAAAAATAGCAAGACAGAAGGACACAATCAGTAAACTGCAGGCAATAAAAATTTGAATTATGATATTATTCATTAATTACCAGGATTTTGCTAGCGTTTCTTTAATCAAGGCATTTTTATTTTAAATCTAACAGATGGCATATCTTGTAGTTCACAGTAAGAAACTGGCCATTATCTTGAGCAACCAGCTCTGAAGACATTTGGAGCTAATATAAATGACTAGGGTTTGATTTTCATGTGGGAATTCTTTTGTGTCCAGCCGAGGTTGCACCAGCACTATCAGAGAGATCAGGCTGGGTTCCTAAAAAAATGTTTCTGAGTAAAAGTGAGGTCAGAGCTGTAAGGAGAGGTAAAACTCTCATTGGAACAAATGTTTGTCTGGCTGAGGCCATCATAGTTGTGACACCCTCTCTGCAATGCTGTGGAAAAATTGTCTCAGATATCAGATTATCTGTTTGCAAAAGAGATCAAACATCATGAAATGTAATGGGGAGGTGGAGTCAGAAACCAAAGTGGTATCATCTACTTAAGTTGGTGCACCTAATAGAACATAATATCACTTTCAGTAAATATTGAGATCACTGCATCAGCAGTGTTACAAAATGGAATTTAGGGTAGACATACTCAAAAGCAATCAAATCTCATTTTTAAATGTGTCTCAGTAGTAGCACTGGAACTCCTCTGTTGTTTTTCTTCAAGACACATCTTAAAATTTTATTCAGTACAACTGACTGACAAATGGAATCTTAAAACCAGAAAGTTTAGATGTTTTGAATCTTCTTAGCTTATGTCACACTGTTGAAGAGCTTCCATTGTCTGGTAATTTAGATTTTATGTTGGCCAATTGACTGCACTTTAACATGCACATTGATTAGGTACCCTGTAAGTTTGCTCTCCTTCTGACTCTTCTGGGAGAGCTGCTGTGCTGAGATCTGACTTCAAGTCACAGTGGTGCTTGTTAGTACTGTAGGTTTCTCTCCGTTCATAGGAAACATTTGACTTCAGAGCTCCTTGAAGGGACCAAGTGTGGCACATCAGTGAGTAATGAGTGGTCCCCTGCCCCCTTGTCCCGTGTTAAGCTTGCTGTGGGATCACTACATGGCTCAGCACACCCAGCTGCCCACACTCTGCCATCCACTGCCCTCACCTAGAGGACATTGCCAGAGCTACAACCCACCCCTGCAGTGTGCCAGCACAGATTCACTTTTCAGAAGCACTATTTTCCAACATAGAAAATTTCTGGTGATTTACATCCCTTGCTGAATATGTTAGGAACAAACATATAAAGACCCTTTGAGCTGGGGTGAAAAAAACTCCCTCTTAAGCTTCTTTTCCCAGGGCAGATGGAGGAGGCCTAGGGTGATTTTGTACATGTGTACTTTGGTCTTTTGCTTGTTGTTCCCCACGGTCAGCTCTCTCATGGTCTCGCAGCCTGCCAGCTTTCCACAGCAAGAAGAAGGTAAGGTGTGCGCGTGGCTGTCCCGCTGGCCGCGGCCGGGAAATGGTGTAGCCAGTAGATGGCTCCAGCAGTCCGGCACAGCCTCCTCAGACTGCGCTCCGCTGGGCTCATCGGGCTGCCTCTCGCCAGGACGGGCCGGCCGCACCTGCGGACACTGCGGGCAGCTCCTCAGCCTGCGCGCTGCACAGAGGAGGCTTCTGAGCCAAGCTTGGTTGTGCTGTGTTCAACCTGACCCCTGGTGGCACAACTGGTACCGCTCCAGGCGTTTTGGGAGGGTCACGACATCTGAAAGTGTCAGCATGTGAATTTTACAGGAGTGGGGGCAGCTAAGCCATGGGCTTGAAAAATAACTAAAGGAAGAAGAACAAGGTTTGCCATCTGTCCACCCCAACATACATCTGATACAGTCTTTCATAGCACTTTTGAGGCATGTCTCTTCTCAGAGTAAGGTCTGGTACCGGTAACTCATACTATTTCTGCTTGCTCAACTCCAGTTTTGCCCACCCCAAAAGTTTTGCTCCTTATTCCATAGTGGACATCAGGGCTCCTGATATGCACGTTGTCAGAACTGGCATTAGCTGCAAAGTTAATGCTGGTTTGCTTATCTTTAGCTTTCAGTGTTATACTATGTATTCAAAAAAGAAAGCAGATGCATAAATATACAAAACCTTCTTACCCACATGTTTTAGTCTTTTTTAAATTTTTTTTAAAATTAATTCTTGTCTCCTGTCACCTGTGTGAGCGAGCTTCTATCTCTATAATATCTTGAAGCTATAATATCATTAGCTCCTCGCTGCATTATATACTGCTCACATAAATTGTAAAATTGTCTCTGCACAAGTGGATTTGCATCATGTACTTAAGGAGTAGTATGTGGAAAGAATGGCATGGGCAAGCAGCAATGCAGCACCTTCTGAAGCATATAGAGATTCATGAACTCATGAGCTGACCATGCCACTTATTTTCAAGAGCGTGTGTGTTTTTCCACCTAAAAAGTCTGGGTGCTAAATCAAATGAGTTCCCAGGCAACCACTGATACCAGCAAGAGCAGGGATCTGTGCTTTGAATTGTCTTCTACAGGGGGCTACCTCAGTGTTTCCCAGAAGGGTAGAGACAAGCCAGCCATGTCAGGTATTAGTGTAGACATCACTTATATATGAGAGTTGTATTAGGCCAGAATACATGCTTGGTGAACATTAGAAGGAAAATACAGCGAGATAATCTCACTGCATGCTGCTTCACAAAGAATTTTGGCTCACAATAGTAAAATTCTACTAGGAAAAAATTAGATCCATGACTTTTAAAGTGGGTCTTTGGAAAAAAGAGGATACTTTAATGTCATCTAGAAAAAGACCAAGCCAAATCCTTCATGTAGCAGATTATGCTCTGGCAAAAGTCTTGACTGTGAGCTAACTAAATCAATTAATTAGAATTTTCTAAATGTAGGGAGGATTTTTATACTAGAGAACTTTGCAATAGCAGTAAGTGCACTTATGTAGTTATGTATAGATTTTAAATCCTTTCGTATTTGATTTCTGGATTGAGTCTTTTGGGTGTACTCCATGTTTAAAGCTGCATACTTACAAGGCCAAGAAACTTCTTAAAGTGAAACCTTAAATTGTTACTTGCTGTCAATCTACAAAGTAAAATGGAGTTGTTACCAAGAATCTGGTAAAATAAAAACTCCTTAACCCAAAATAATATTAAGAAGCAGGTATTGTTTCTTTGACCAGATGCACAGGTGGATAGCTCCTCTGAAAGCTGTGCATGAGGAGTGCAGGAAAGATTTTGTTTATATACTATATTTTACCTACATTCTTTGTATATTGCCCCAGAATAAACATACATGTGATAATCATTTCCCTAAAATCATTAACACATTTTCTCTCCCCTTTACACGTTGTCTTCTGTCCGGGGGGTCTCTTCAGTGGTGCCTAGTGCTCAGGGACCCCGGTGTCACAGCTGATCTATCAATTTGGCAGGGCACTGGGGCTGGTGAACTTCCAGTTCTCCTTCTTACACAATGGGCATTGAGCAGTTTCATAGGCCAATGGTCTTTGAGGAATAAGCATTGTGTTAGCTCACCAGGTGTAGACAATTTGTCATCTAGCAACAGAGTGACAGGAGTCCCATATTGTAACAGAACAGTAACTTCACCTGGAGTGCTGGTATTGGGCTATGCTTGCTAAAGTAAATAAGTGCATCATGTTCTCAACTCCAGAAATGAGTACTTCAGCCATGTGATTTCTCTGTCATTTGGCATTCTATGCCTGTGAGAGAATTTTTGGTCTCCTCTCACAATTTTGAATACTGTCCTAAAAAACAGGCGTTGCTTGGCCCAAAATAGGAGTTGAGGCAGGTATAAGGACTAACAGGACAGCCAGTGGTTGAGAAGTTTTGTTCCAAGCAGCTGGTTGAATGACAGAGTTAAATTGGTTGCAAGCCAAGGCACAGTAGCCTTGAGACAGACTCAGGAAGGAGAAGACAGCCTGGAGTGCTGTGAGTAACCTAGATGTGCACCTACACATCCCCTAGCAGCAGTTGCATTGTGCTTATCTGAGACAACTCTGTTATTTTAAGCTGGATATTTCTGTAGATATTTTATAAGACAAGCCACACAGTCCCCAGTTGAGTTTTTCTTGGAATTATGATGTTGCCACTTCCAGAAATAGGATTTTTTTATCTGGAGTTTTCTTTTGGTTGCAAAGTAAACAAGTTAAGCTAACACCCAGGATGAAATCAGCAACATTTGGGGCCACAAATGGGTTTAGGTTTCAGCCAGAGTATATTATTATAACTTTTTATTGTCATTTTTTTCCCCTCCAAAACTACGTTGGGCTTCATGCCAGCCAATTTTCTCTGTGGAGTTTTTTTGTCTGCAAGAGATTTTCAGAGGTCTGAGAATCTAAGGCAGCTTGTGGATTTCTTCTTGGTTGCTTCTAAACTCCTACTCTGTGACATTCAAATTCCCCTTTCTCTGTAAGTCTTGCCAGGACATCTTAGAGGCCCCCAAATCACCACATGCCTTGAAAGGCACAGCAGAGTTTATCAATTTTCTCTCCAATTTTGGAGCTTTTGGGTTGCAGCTCTCCTGTCTTTCACCCCTCCCATTCAGCTAGGAAATCTAGAAAGTTGTTTTATTTCTCCTTCTTGAAAATGGAGCTTTTTATCTACTTCTGTACCTACAGAAGCTGTAGTGAACATGATGAAATTCTCAATTTAATCCCAGGCACTGGTACTATTGCTTCCTTGCTACTTTGAAACTAATGAGTTTAAGTTTTCAGTGCTGTCAAAAGATCCCTTAGCATGACTGTCAACTTAAATTTGTGGGAATGACCTAATTGAAAAAGGCTTCTGCAAGGACTATGAATCCCTTATTCATGTTGTTTCCCACTTTTCACACAGTTAAAGTGTTACATAGTGCAAATGACATCAGAGGTTATATTGCACCATGGAAATAAATTTCAGACTCTTACTCCAGTGACAATTCTCTTGTTTCTAAGATAAACTCTGGTTTTGCCACTTGTAGTTTCTAGATTTGCTTCAGTTTCGTGTATCCCCATAACATTGTTTTGCAATAGAGAAAGACAATTTCACATTATTTCTCCCAAACCATGTTGTACCTGAGATTCTTTAAGGTAGCATTCCTATAGGGTCCTTGCAGAACAGGTCTGAAGTCACAAGAGTTTTTTGCATGTGGCTGAAACTTATGCCTTGTACAGAATCTGCAGAGCTTGATGTCAGGTTCATTCAACTGCTATTCAAGAAAAGCACAGAACAGGTGATAGTGCCTGATATTACCTTGCTCATAAAAATGCACTGAGATCAAGGGCAGACTCTCAAATATCATATGACTGAGTCTACTGCAATGCTGGAGAAATACGGGTATCATGTCTGTTATTACACTTTTGTAGATGGCCAAGAAGTGAAAACAATTTGTCCAGAGCCATCCAGCAAATGAGGTCTTCGGGCTAATCAAAGAAAACAATGTTTCCAGCTCTTTAATGTTAACCATGTATGAAGTGATAAGTAGTCTTTCTACCTGGAAAAACATTAAACACATAGAAATACAGCACCCAATATTGACCAAGAGTGTCTTTCATCTCATTGCTGAATCTGCAGCATTTAATGACCAGCATGACACTATCATAAAAGTTCATCTCTAACTTCTACAGGTTTTTAAAGAAACACTTTCCTCAAAGCAGTAATGTATTTTTGTTGTTTTTAGGCAGTGGATCTGTAAAACACTAAGTGACGGATATTTTCATTTGATGATAAGCTTTTTAACTCTTTTGCTACAAATTGGACTTTGTATAAACTTCCTTCCTGTGTGAAATATCTCCCCTCTCCTTCTACTTAGGATTCTCAATAGTGAAAGCAGGCCTACCTTAAGAAAAATGTCTTTAATGTGCACAGAGGAAAGTGATTTTATGATATGTTAAGCTGACAGAGTAAATGTTAATTTGTCTTCAATGTGGTGATCTTTGATACGTAATGATTGCATTGTCTACACTACAACTTTGACAGGCGTGAGTTAAAATCTCTTGCATAATAGAGAAGCAGAATCATTTGACCAGAGCATGAATGCTTCCCTCAGGAAACTGCTGTGTAGCAGGGGGCACTGGGGGTGGAAGGTGGGGTGGTAAATTGGCTTCCTGCTGGAAAGGGAGAAGGCATTTTGTGGGCATTTTGATACATTCAGCTTGTTCATTTATACTGTATGTAGTGTTCCCTGGACAGATAAAACCACAGGAAAAAACCTTACCTCCATGATCCCAGCCTAAGCAGCTTGCCTTTTCAAGCAAGCAGCTCTTCCCTTGGAAAATTCCCTTTGCTCTCAGAAAGATTTTTAAGTGGTCTTGCAGTTCTTTGTTGCTTGCCACATCACTCTTGCCCTTCCTCAACCATCAAAACTCTTAAATGCCAAAAAGCTCTACATTCCACTACTTAACTTTTGAAGAACTAAGGGAAAGGGGCCTCTAAGACATGCGCATTACAGCATCATCTACCAACTGTTGATCAAGCAATCCTGGGAAACTGTGGAAAATTTAGAAGGCAGTCATATTCTGCATCTGTAAAGTAGCAAGCGAGTTGGGGGTATTCAGAATAGAATATGCCCTGGATGTAGCTGTAATACACAAAATGAATGAATTGGATATCCCTAGAACACAGGGCTAAAGGAGGATGAGTGGATTTCAAATAAGGATGAAAAGAAATTTCTTAAAATTTGAAATATTTTATACTGTAATAACAATGTATAACTTCAGACTTTCCTCCTAATTACTTAATATAAAATTCCAGAATAGGTAAATTAGAAAAAACTCTAAGAACTCTTTTATTAAAAACAGCAAGTACTTGGGGTTAAGATGGGGATTTTGCATAACTGGATATCACACTTTTTTGCTGCTTAGGTGAAATATGGGTAATAATTTTCTCAGTGTTACATTATTCTTCCCACATACAAATTGCCATAAACAAAGTGAATATACTCAATAAATTACGCCTGCTCCACTTGGCATTTTGCCTTTTAAGAGAAGCAAAATGTTTCTCTCTGATAGATAGATAGATTGCCTTGGAAAATGAGCCATTGAAACTGTTTTCATGTTGAGTTTTCTGACCAGACAAGAACAAGGAGGTTGATATTCCTTACTTCAAAGCATGAATTCTGCAAAACACTGCAAGGTGTAGGTGGCCATGGGGTATAATACTAAAATACCTTGATATTACATCTGGCATCCTGTGATGCATTTCACAGCAGTAATTCCAGTCTTGTTTTCTTCCTATGTAAATTAATGTCCATACATCAACAGTGTGATAGTGAACGGAGTTTGATTACTCCATTGTTCCAGGCTGAAATATAGCTCTGAAAACATATTTTTGTTATAAAATCTAGAAATGTAAACCAGTATCACTACACTTGCAGGTGTTGAGACAAACTGGGAATTCTCTGCCCTGAATAGGTCACAGACTAGGACAAAACAGCTGAGAACATGTTGCACACAAGAAGTAGCAGATTGTACTGAACTCCAAAATAATTTGTCTTGAAATATAGTGATCTGAAGTCATATGGGTTTTGTTTTTCTGTCTTTCAGACTGAAAATATCATTTTAAACTAATTAGTACAGATCGCCCGAATTTAACCCAAAAAAAAAAAATCCTGGCAGTGGCGGTGGGAATTTACAATTCTGGAAAACAAGAAAAAAGAAAATAAAAATCAGAAACAATCTGAAAAACTTCCTAAAATCTTTCCTTTTTTTTTATTTGCTGTCAAACTTATGAAATATAATTCTCTATTTAATTTTATTTCAAATAGTTTTTAGAAGTTCAGTTAATCGTTAGTTTATGATATTATTTGTGATAATAAAGCCTCAACCAAAAACTCAGGGGCATGTGGTAGTTTTTCTCCTCTAATTTCTTTCTGAATGTTCACTAAACTATTTCTTTTATATCTGTGAAGAAAGTATCTGTGAATTATGATGATATCTCTTGGCAAGTGCTGTCTTCAGAATCATGTATCTGTCAAAATATGTGATGAAGTCAAATGGTCTTAAGGGAGGAAAATGTCATTCATTTGTCATCATGACAAGTGATATACCTCTGTGAGATAGTCTAACATATTAAAGTTTATCCCAAGAATCAAGAAACTTACTTTAATGATTGAACTCCCCCACTTCACAGCCTACTAGCTATGTCCTTCTTCCTTCCTTTCTTCCTCGCTCTGCGCTTCACCCTAGACAATTTTGCTGGTTCTTCAGTGTGAGGTTTCTACCTCAGACCCTTCCAAACAGCCAAACATACTTCTCTTTCCTTGTGGTGAGCCCATCCAGGGCTTCACAATCATCTGCACCTTCCAAAATATTTTCCTTTTTTTTTTTTGGCCCAAAACTCCCAAAATGCAATCCCTAGCCTTTTTATTCCATCTGCAACTGATGGTAAGGTTTCTGTGTAATGCCCTTGACATATTTTTAAGTTACTGCTAAAGAACTCCAGGCTTCTCTTTTTCCTTACCAGACAAGCCCATCTCCCTCACCCTCTTTCCTGGTCATGCTTTAGGCTCCTAATAACTTTGATAACATTAAATGCTTCAGGACTGAGATCTCTGATGCAGAACTGCAAGACTAGGCAGTTTTGAGAATCTTATCCTCAAACCTGCTGCTAGTAGTTGTTTTGTGTTTGTTTTTGGTTTTGTTTGATGAGTTTGAGGAAGACAGAAAAGGAGGTGCTAAGTCTGGGATTCAGATATAGAAAATTAATATTTCTGCTATACAGGGACAAAAGATGATTGTATGAATAGAGGTGAAAAAGTGATGTGCTCCTTAGTGAAATGTCTGTTTGTTGTGCTAACAGTTAAGCTAGGTGGAAATGTTAGTTTTGCTTGAAACTCCTTGCTGTCTGCCAGTGTTTCCCAGTGGGACTGTATTTTGGTTCAGAGATGTTGCATGAATTTAAGGGATTGCTAACAGCAGCTGTGTGTTTAGGAATACTGTCTTTCTTTGCTGCCTGTAGTATTCCCTGCTGGTGTGCTTTGATCTGGGTCTCACCTCTTTACACACTGAAGCTGTAGTTTGGAAAAGAAATAAAGAACTTTCCATTAAGATGTTTCTCTGTGTTCCTGCAAATTGAGTAGGTGATAGCAGTAAATAACAGCATCCTGTCATGTCCAGATCATCACTGACATTCTTGCTTTTGTATCAAAGGAGGAACAGAAGTTCATCATCCCCATGCTCTGCTACTCTGAGCAACCAGTCTGTGCACCTCAGCCCATCAAACAGTAGCATCCTCATGCTTCTGCTGAGACCAAGAGTCTAAGTTCAGATTCCAGAGACACTGTAGAGTAAAATTAAATTTATAACAGCAAACAACCAGGAGAAATGGAAGGATGGATCTGCGGGCATATAGGTTGTTTGTAGTAAAGCTAACATATAGAGACAGTGTTCTAAGTACTCTTCCACACTTTCTTCCTGCTTAAGGTCCTTAATAAATTTGGGTTGTATTCAGTGCTTAACACAACTACACAGAGTTTAACAGGATTACACCAGAAAGTTTTTCCTAGAGAAGGGGGTAATTGATAAAAAATGTGTTCATTCAACTGAGTTCCTCCAGTGGTACCTGTATAGGAGCAATACATTGTCATTTACTACACTCTGGGGAAAACTGTAATTCAGAAGAAAGCTGAGCACTACCTGCTTACAGCACCTGATTTTTTGTTCCTATTTCCAGCAGCAATTGCATGGCCACTTTTATGCTCAGTTTTTCTCTTATTCACCACTTTGGCAGCAGAGCAAGACATCTGAAGTAAAATTGAATGATGCATCTAAGTACTGGGTCTTTCTTCCACAGTTAGTTAGTAGGTTTTAAGTACTGCAGTAGCATGGGTTCAGCAACCTGTTCAAGACCACATGGGTCTCGATATGTTTCTGTGCTTCAATGTGCCTGAGCCACCAGAATTTTTCACTAGAGGTAGGCATAAGTACAAGCAATTGCAACAAGGAAAGAGAGGTTGTAAATCTGCAGTTTGCCACACAGAAAGATTAATTGCCTTTTGCAGCTCTTTCTATTGCCGTGTCCTCAATTTGGTATAAAGCCTGCTTTGATTATCCTGATATCAGAAATTTGCTTGGATGGAGGATTTTCTGTCTGTGTACAAAGAGCTGGACCAAGTGCAACCCTTGGAGATTTGGTAAGGTAAAGGCAGCATGATTCATATGGATCTTTCTTATATGAAACCCTAGAACCATTATTCAAAAAAAGGATGTGCTGATCCACCTGCAAAGCACCAGGTCAGGTGGTGGCAATCTGAGCCTTTGTGGGTGATGGCTACAAATTCTGGCTAGGTATGGAGAGTGCTAATTCATGTGAGAAGGCTTGTGTTGCAGTGAAAACACCAAAAACTGTGCTTGTGGCTACCAAGGGCTGGAGGAGTTCAGAGGCAGAGCCTTGACCTGCTGCGCTTGTATGCTGTGGCAGGCAAGAGTTTTGAAGGGAGGAAGAGTGATGGCTGTGAGAAGGGAAAAAGGTCAGGAGGGAGTCATCTCCAGCTGAGGTGTGAAATATGGCATGGGTGTGGAGCAGCTTCAGAAAAGCAGAGGAATCCTCTGCCATGAAAACAGAATAGGCAAGTTCCATGGGGTACTCTGCCTGAGAATTTAGTGCCCACAGCAGAGAGGTGACAAACTTAGTTTTTGGATCTCTCTATAATATGAAAAGTGTGCAGAACAGGGGTGGCTTTGTGAAGTCTGTGGGTCAGGGTGACCCCAAGACTGTAGAGTCTCTTTTTCCCAGCCCACAGCTGAAGAAGGAGTCAAGATGCGTCGGGTTTGCTGTTCAAGGTTGTTTATTTTCTCTTATCTAAAAACATAGTTTCTCTGACCTGCTGAGCTCTGTCTTGCAAGTCAGGTCATGCTAGACTAACGCCCCTGAACGTGGTGTTTACCTTTTATACTAAGAACTACGAGTACATTATTTATAATTACTTTCCAATACTAATCATCTATGTTGGACAGTTTGTCTGTGCTCTAAACCAATAAAGTGTCTTTGTCACATCAGAGCATGGAGGACAAGAAGAAGGAGAAGGACAGAACACGCCCAAATCCCTCCATCTTGTCCCCTTAACCCCTATCCTAAAACCCCCTAAATTCTACTTTTTAATCCTGTGACAAGCTTACTAACATTCTACTCAAACTCTGGTGTCTTGCAAATCCTCACACAATGTTGGTAGTTTTTCCCATGGATTAAAATCAAAGGCACAGGTGTTTTTGACTCCGTGCCAAGGTCGCTGAGCCTCCTGCCAGGGTCTCAGGTCATCCAGGGCAGCCAGAGGGATGTCCTGGGTTCCCACACGGCTTGTAGAAATAGGGTTAACAGGGCAGGTGTTTAGAACAAGGGTTTGACTTAGTCCTACAACTGAGAAGCTTCTACCTTTATTATGGAAGATAAAAATCTGCAGGAGGAAGATATGGAAACTGAGAGATGCAGGTGATCGATCTGAGAGGTGAATGATAAAGGCAAATGTAGTGAGGGAGTTAACATATTCAAGGCCTATGATACAGCCTACTGCCTTTGGCAGGGGGTGTTGGGACTAGATGCTCTTTAAGGTCCTTCTAACCCCTTAATCTTCTATGATTTTAAGATTTTTATAGTCTGTCAGAGGCACTGAATCAGGCATTCCCAAGGCAGGGATATCTTGGAGTGCAGAGCACATACAAGGGTGGGAGGGGGTTCTGTGAAGGGCTTGCTTCAGCCTGTTGAGTCCCACAGGATTCCATGCCAGCTGTAGGAAATTTACTATCGATGTAGGCTATGGAAAAAATAATGAGTGTTTGCAAAAGCTATGAGGCGGCCTGGGGCACTGCATTGTACCCAAAACTGTCTGCACTCTACCCTCTCCTCCCCCTCAAAATGGGATTTATTACAAGATTGCTGTTGTCCTTTTCT
The DNA here is from genome assembly GCA_013399945.1 of Ploceus nigricollis. Taxonomy (NCBI): domain Eukaryota; kingdom Metazoa; phylum Chordata; class Aves; order Passeriformes; family Ploceidae; genus Ploceus; species Ploceus nigricollis. Next base: position 76,966 of record VXBC01007868.1, read on the forward strand.
GCTGCAGGAATCTTACCTGTAACAGATTGGTAACGTTGTGTACAAAGAGACAAAGCACCCTCAGAAAAAAAGAAGTATAGAGTGATGTCTGTTCAAGTATTACAGCTGTAAAGCTCAAAGGGTTTTCACAGGTTTATGTTGAACCTGTACGTGTTTAGAGTTTTACTAGCTTTCATTAGTTTACTAGTTAGAGTTTTCACATTCAGAAATAGGAAAAACCCAAAACCTTCTGTGTTCCTGCACAACCCTTCTGTAAGGAGTATGTAAGACTTTCAGGCGTAGATGCTGAAAGCAGTATCTCAGCTGCTGGGTATCCCCTTGATACTTTGAAAGGAATGATTCTTCTAAGGGAGAGTACTCAGCACTCTCCCTTACCACATCCACAGAAAAATAGTATGTCCCTATAAGATACCTCTGCTTGACCACCTCAAACCATCCTGGTTTCAAATGCAATCCACAGGCTCTGGGAAACATGCACACAATGGCTTCTCAATGTTCCGCTTACTGATAAATCCTGTGAGCCTGGCAGGACATCCAGGGCTGACAGCTTGGAAAGCACTGTGTGCACTGCTGTGCATGGAGGCAGGCCATGTGCAATACCTCTACTGGTGAGGTGACCTTGGCTGTGGAGACCTGGGTCTGCTTGGGTCTGCACCTAGGGGTCACAGCCTTCCTAATACAGCAGCAAGCAGCTCAGCCTGGGCTACTAACCCTGTTGCTCAGCCAGCACTGAGAGGCAGTTTATTATAGTGAGTCCTCATCAGTCTGTGCTGTTCCACAACACAAATACTCTTTTGGTTGCACTTAGAGCACTTTTTGAGTAGCAGAAAAATATTCTGCAGAAGAAAATGGCCTGAAAATGTTATTGGAATACTTACAAGAATTGGCCTACAATTTTAGCTACAGTGCATGTAAAGTGCCTGTTCTCTGGATTTACTTTTTAACTGAAACAAGGGGGATGTGGACCAAAAAGGGAAGCCAGTAGATTGCCTTGCTTATGGGATGCTTTGTTTTGCCGAGGACTGCCTCATGCAGACCACTTCCTGTTGCTGATAGGTGGCATTTCGCTTGCATTTCTGCACTGTTATGTTGTTCTTTGGCCAAGGTTAGTCATCCTGCTTTTTTCCCTAGACCACTCTTCTCTCCATCTTTCCCTTAGTCAGAAGAACTGGTATTTTTCAGGTATGCCACTCCCTATCTTTTTTGTCTTCTTTTCCACAGCAAACTTAAGTTTCACTAACTTCTAGGTAATACTGAAGCTGTCAAAAGCAGTATAAACTACCCCTACCCACATCCTCAGGTGAATTAGGAGAGGATAGGGAAGGTGCCTCTTTTCTTGGCAGTCACGAGAGTAAAATCTCTCTTGTGAAAGGAATTTGGGACTCTATGCTGATTTGGTCCTATCCATCACAAATGGCAAACTTTAGCTACAGGGGATACTTGCTTTCAGAAGTTCCTACATGCTAAAGATTACCAAGAGTAAACTTTGCTGGAGAGGAATGTTTTAAATCAACAATTAAGTTTGCTACTCTTGAATTTCTCACTTGAAAAGCCTGTCATCCCAAATAGCTTGTGAAATTGCCAGTTTTTTGTGAAATTGCAAATTCAGATGGCACTGAGCACTCACAGCTTTTCCATCATGAGAAGATCTATCCATTTCATTTCCTCCAAAACTCCACAATAAATTCCTTCTGTTAACTGATGTTTTGACAATTGAAGAACAGTAAAAGATTTTATGTCAAACCACAGCTTAGATAAGTATGGACTGCATCTGAATTGTCAAATCACGGCTATTTGTCAAAGGAAAAGGCTTTAAATGCTTACATCTATGCTGTACTTAGTAACAATGTGTGTGAAATAATTTTTATTAGCTGGACTGACATTCATACTTTCCAAAGCAGTTGGTAATTAGAAGTGAGTGATAAATCCAATGTGCTGATTAATGATGGCTGTCATCCAAACCTGGTACTTCTGGACATTGACACATTCATTTGCTAGAAGCATGAATACTGGCTTTTGAGTCGTAAATGTGTGTTTATGTGGCTTCCTCTTCCTCCTTGTCTCAAGAGTCACTTATGATAATTAAACACTCATATCCTTCTTGAAATAAATGAAACCCAGGGAATTTAATTCCTTGGGTGCAGTGTTTGAGGTGCATAGTCTTGCTAGCTGCAGGGCTTTGTTGGTATCTCTGATGCTGTCCCACTCCATCCGCTGTTTCATGTCAGGTGTAGCCTGTCTCTGGAATGGTGCTTTTCCCTATTTCACTATTCCTTCCACAGAAAATGGCTCAGGACCACCCCTGAACCTCTGCTTTACAAGTGACAATGGACTCTACTTTTGCACATGGAGCACTGTGAGGAAACAGAAATAGCCAGATGTGAGGTGAGCCCACTATCCCTTGACATCCTTATATTGCAGCTGAGTGACTTGGGGAGAGAAGTACCTGCATTTGGCTGTGTCTAAGTATGAAGTCTGTGATGGTTATGACCTTTATACTCAGCAAACTAGCCAGTAAATTGCTCAGAGCCCTTCATACCCTAGTTTCTAAACTGGTGATGTTCCCAGTTTGAAACCTGAAGGAATGGGGAAGGATTTAGTTACAGGAAATCTTACTTGTCATGCACAATACATTGAAGTTCTGCAGTTCTTCCTCCCAGGGGGATCAAAGCATATTTTTTAGATAAAAGCAATTTTCTCAAGTGTAAGAGGTGGGAAATTGCTGAAAAAAGTGATTATCTAAATAATAACTGTGCAAAAATATGTTCACTGTAATAAAAAAATCCCTCACTCCTCTCAAAAAACTCAAAATTGTTGAGAAGAGCATGGCATATTAAGCACTAGGAAAATGTCAATGAGCAGAGTTAGCTGTATGTTACAAATGAAGCCATAATTAAGAGCACATATTCCAGACTTCATGGCCTTCCTCTTCCATGATTTTCACTGTCTATGTGTGTAGTCACCAGTCTTAAATTTAATAATTTACTTCCAGAGCAAAACTTGGCTAGTAAAGAAATTCAAAANAAAAAAAAAAACATTGTGAAAGGGGATAAAATCTTCAAAGGCAGCTAGCGATTCTGAGCTAGAAATACAGCAAGGTTTAAGTGCTTGCTTGTGGACTGCCTTCAGTTTCATCAGTTAGGGTTTATGTACTTAAACTTACAAGTCTTCAGTGTCTGTGTGACACTATTGTTCAAAACATTTGAAATCTATGGCACAAACAAAAGGTAGGATGCCTCTCCTCTGTTTCAGTCCCTTGACTATTTCAGTGCATGTTGTTCTAGAAGGAAAAGTGACATCATCACTATCAGTTTAATAAAAATGAACTGAGATTGGAAAATTCTACGTGCTTACCTGCAGGTATAGACCTGATTTCACACATACCTGTTGGATATTAACTAACCACAGGAGTCCTTCTGAGAATGGCACTGCCTTCAGAAAACTTTATAGTCCTTTGAGTTACAAATCTAAAAACTTTTTTTCACAGCTTGCCAAGAATAAGACACTCCTAGGGTCTTCAGTATCTTTGTGTGCTTACTGTCCATCATCACCCAAGAATACTCTCATGGCCTTGTTTGGTCTCTCAGGCAATCCAGGGAGAACACATTTTAGCAATCTGGAGAATCACTGTGCTTTGGATAAAGAATAAGCTTGGAGAGCGGACAGTTTGCATTGTTTCTCTGCCTCTTTACTGTTTCCTAAGGTCAGAGACATACAGATTTCCCAAGATGTTTCAGCAGGGTATGCAGCACCAGTATTGTGGTAAAATTCCAGGCTATAGGATGCTGCAGTGCTGGGGTGTAACTCTTCATATGGCCCCAGAGGAAGCTGATTCTGCAGTTGCCAGGCCTCAGATGTAAGAGTTATGTATGGCCCTCTGTCTCCTTAGGCATGGAAAGAAGGATATGAATTTTCAAATTTTCAAGCGCAATTTTAAAGGACACTCTGGGAGTGTCAAATAAAGCTGTCAGGTGGGTTTTACTCCAGTAAAGTTAGTCTCATGAGCAGCAGTGTGATGGATCATCCCACATGAGGGCAGAACACATCCTCATTAGTGCAGTAGATGGCGTGTCTTGCAAGGCAGCATGGGTTGGACAGGTTTTTGGAAGAGTCTTTGCATTCCCATGTATTGCCCTGAGAACAGCATTTAATGTGCTACTCAGAACAACCTAGAAATTACTTACTTCTGAGAAACTGTGCTTGAAAATGAACTGGGACAATCTTGTTAACCCTTCTAGCTGGCATTGTGTATCTGCAATGCAGAGTGAAGGCAAGTTAGGTCTTTTGATATTTTTTAATTTTTCTTCCTGCAAGTGCATAATTTATCCCAGGACAGGAGTTTTGGGCATTTTAGTTTACAAGAACATGCCTGACATTGTGGGACCCCTTGCTAACATCTGGTACAAATGTTGTTTTATTTGCAGAAGTATTGAATCAGTGAGTGTACAGTGCTATATTTGTAGTTAAGAAGCTAGCACAAATAACTTATCACATAGAAAATTTGCACAGGAATATCTGCCACTCGGTTGAAGATTAATTTCCTTATAATGAATGTTTGGCTGAGTGAGAGCCCAAAACAGGCTAACCCCATGCCTGTGAAGCACCTTGGAGGGGACTAGGCAGATTGGAAGGGGAAAGGACAGTACTAAGGGGAGGAGCTCTGGAAGTGTGCTGGACCCTCATCAGCTCTGTTACAGCCAGTCAGCAGAATTCTCCTGCCTTGGAGCAAATACCTTAGCAAGGATGGCACGTTTGTCAAGAGAGGAGGGATGATCTGAAGATGAAAGATCCTGCTGCTGCCCCAAGAGGGGGCAGATGAAAGGGAACATGGACAGAATGAATGAAGACTTTGAGGAGGGCTGGCCTCTGGCACTCTTGGGGCAGATTTTCCTGTGATTGAAGTGGAGTAGTAAGTCCAGGGAGGCAAACACAGTGCAACTGCCAAGTCCCAGCTGGAAGGCCATGGGGCACACTATTTCCAGTTGAAAGTACTCTCAGCATTTGCTTGGAGGTGTCTGCATATCTTTCCATCATTGTTGCCTCTGAAGAAGCAGGCAGAATGCAGACATCTCTGTACCACTAAAATATATCCATACTCAGAGGTCATTGTGTTCTGGAGGGGATCTAAGTTCCAGCCTGAGAACAGAGAATAGCTTGAGTGCATGGCAAAAACGAGGTTGTGCCTTGACCTCACAGCACATTCCCTCATTTGTACGGATTGCTCTTACAGTCAGTCTGTAGTAACTTAAAAGCCCCCAAAACAAGAAATGTTAGATAGTGACTGGAAGAATTCCTGCAAACTGGTGTCAATGTGTTTAATTCTCATCCCCACTGTTCAGCTGGGAGCCTCAGTTGTAGTCTCACAGGAAAAGGAGGAGCTGGCTACTTACTTTGAAGGCTAACAATTACATGCTTCTGAAGTCAATGTTCTTTTACTTCACCTGGGTCACAATGCAACTATTTGAGTTTTGTCAGGTGGAAGCAGGTGGGTCTAGATGTAAGAGAGCCAATGAGAAAAACTAAAAGTGGCGCATTGCCTTGTCTACAAGCTTTAAAATAACTCTTAGTCTTAACTCCTTGTTTTTCAGGATTTGGGCTTGTGTTTTTGCTTGGTTTGTTTTTAAACTAGTCACTGTATGCTCTAAATATTGCAATGGGTGTTTATAGTGTAGGAGGTAGTTTTCTGTTACTGGAAACTTCAGGTATAATCCCTGTGAGGCCAGTATTGTTCCAAATTCAGGACAGTCAGCAAACCAGAATGTCATCTGCCCAGTCATTTTCAAATACTGAAAAATTCATATCATTTTATCACTGCATCATATCTTACTCTCTGCATCCTTTCTGAGACCTATCAGATGGAATATATATTATTTATGCATTTATTTTATTTTTATAGTGCATGTTTTTATCATTTTTTTTTCACATTAGCCCTACTGTATGTCACCTGAGCAAAAAAAATGAATACTTGTAGTTTTGTCCTCTTGGAGGCTTCCTCACTCTATCCAGGTGCCTTAGACTCATTTGATGTGAACTTCAGAAAGAAAAACATGGTCCTATGTAGAGGGCCCATGTGAGATCTAGTATATGTTGTGCCAGACACTATACACAGTGAGAAACCATTGCTTCTGCAAGGATTATGAGGAGGGAAGGGATGATTGCATGTTTTGGGCAGAAAGAGAATAGAGGTCTTTCCTTTCCAAATGTGTGCTCTGACTGCTTCCCCCCCCGGTGTCCCATGGAGTCCAGTTGGTATCCAGCTGGACTGTTGAAAACTATCCAGAGGCTTTAGAACAATGAGGAACAAGTGAAATCCCTGAGGTTACATATATTCCTGTTCCACACTCTTCAAGAGGAAGGGAGAAATATAATTTGATAATCAGTATGATAAATCAGTAAAGAGAGTGGTTATGAAGAGGGAAAGAGAACTCACCTAATGGCTCAGTGGAAACAGTATGTGCAATGAACCAACAATGAAGAAATCAAGCTTTTTGAAATCTCAGAGAGGATATAGCTCTTTTTATTTTAGGGCTTTTTTTATTGCAGTACATTGTGGCATAGCTCCTTAGTGCATACAGAGGAAGGAAATCCAAGTAAGTAGGTTTTTTTTTCATGGGCATTTCAAGAAAATTTACATACTGAACATGCTATCATCTGTCAGGCTGTACCTGCAGGCTGGACAGGAGCTTCATTTAGAGGTGATAGGGGAAGTTCTTCCAACCTCACTTCTTCCTTGTTTGAGCTCTGGTTCCTATGAAAAGTGGGGCATACCATAAGATGTACCCCTTGTTTCCTAGTCAAGCAGCCCCATATTAGGTAGAGAGGTACACAGTCTTGTGCTTATAAAGGGTGTTGCAGCTGAATACATTTGCAAGTACTAGTGCTCATGAAAGAATTACATACAATATATGAAAGCAAATCCAAATAGTAATTCAGTAACAGGTTTGACAGTATGGGGAAAATGTATTCCTGTTTCAACGGCACTCCAGTGTGATTAAATTGCATCCATTTTAAACATTCATACAGCAGGGATCCTGATTCCACCCTTCAGCTTTGCGGGAAGAGATTTTCAAAGGACTCATCACCTCCACAGTTTCATTGAGAAAGAGGTGCTGACAAAATGAGACAGAATGAGAACTGTCTTACAATTCATGAAGAACTATTTCTGCTTCCCCTTTGCTAGCAGTGCTTCTGCAGACTTAAACGAGCAGCACTACCAACACACTTGCTCTTCAAAAATACACAAAAAATGGGTGAAGTAGCAGCTTTTAAGTCATCTTCTGTCTGCTCCAAACTCTCACATTTGCTTTTCAACACTGCTTTCTCTATGGCTATGGGAATATTTACTAGTCTTCTTTATGTAAAATGCAATCATAGCTGTCACTACTGACAAAAGCACAGGAGTTTCCCAAATTTATTCTTCAGTGTTTAATATTGGCACACAAGAAAAATAAATTTTAAAATCACATTTCATTATGATAATGATGATGTAGAGTGATTTTTGGCATTATGGGGTTTTTTGTTGCATATTGTTTAAAATGTTTTTTTCTTTTTCTATTTTTAGTTTAGTGGGTAGTGATACATCAAATAATAGACTGATGACTGTGGAGAGAAATCCAGAGCAAGGCAAATGTTTAGCAATAAGTATACAATAAGTATTACAGCAAGCGTTTCTTTATAGGCAGAAGAAGAAGCATTCAGCATTGAGCTGATACAAATCTGATGGCAACCAATACCTAGTCATGACAACAATATAACAAGAGTCCTGTGGGGTGTCCTCTCATAATTATCTTATGATAAATGAACTCACTGCATGTCTTGCCACAGCTGTTGTGGTTTCTTGTTGTTTCACCCATTATCTCTGGAAAATTATCTCACCATTATTTCACCCATTATCTCCTCAGCTCTTCTGAGATATGCAGCTGGGAAGGACTTCTCACCAGACATAAAGGAACAAGTGGAAGCATCAGACCCATGAAGCATTCAGTAGGCCATGTGTTGGTCCTATCTTTCCCAGATCAGCAAAACACTGAACAATAATGACTTTTCTTAAGATCCTGCTTTGTTCCTATAAGCATAGAAAACACTTGATACAAGGAAAGTTATAAGTTTTTCTGTACAGTCTTATCTTTTGGCATACTGTCCAAAAGCCAGATACAGATTGTGTGCCTGTTGGTCACCTTCTGCTATTACGGTCTTTTCCAGCATGTGGTGCCACGCTTGCTGATGCAGGCAAGGAGACAGGCTACATAGGAATGTGACATAGGCTACAGCTCATAGAGGGCCAGCTGGAGGAGAATGCTACTGAAAAAAAAATTATTTAACTGGGTAGAGGGTGAATCTGTAGCCAATCCAATCTGACATGAGTCAGATGCCAAAATTCTGGCCCTGTTAGATCTGCTCCAGTGCTATTATAAAGGGCACATGCCAATGAAGTGTAACTCATGTCCTGGTGGTGGAATAATCATGAAAGCATAAAGCACTATGCAAGTAGCTCATTCCTTTCAGGAGGCAACACAAAGCCCTGCCCTGCTGTGCATGTGAGCTCAGTTTTGTTTCTGATGGTAGACTGCATGCCAGTGTGATGCCAGCAGTGCCAGGCCAGATGACACCTGGCACCTCTTACCAGCACTGGCATCTAGCAAAAACGCAAGCAGATAATCCCCTGAAGCTATGACAGATTACTCCCGTCAGACCAAGTTGTGTATAGGATCAGGCATAACTGACCTTGAAACGGCCAGGTGTAGAAATTTTTATGATGCTGTCTTAAAGCTGTGCTAAAGTGGAGTAGATTTTAAAAGGCAATGTTCCAATGACACAGAAATGGAGAAAGCGGGAAAGCAGGTACATCAGTGATGTGGTGGGTAGCCTATGCTCCCTGTACCCAACCCTTGCTCTAGTACATAGGGTAGGTAACAGTATGGGAATCTGTTTTGGGACAGCTTTGGCAAACCCTGCAGCAGCATCTACTGCATCTTCCTTATGCTTCTAAGGCCTGAGGGAAGGCAAGGCGTTTTGTGTTGTTCTCAATCATGCCATTTTCTTCCAGGCATCTTGTAGCTACCAGTTGCCAAAGTGTCATTAACATTATTTCCAGAAGTGTGAATAAATGGGGTGAAGAAGGGGCACTTCTTGAAGTGAGTAGGACTGGAGTTGAAGAAAGCAGTAGCTAACAACCTGTTACAGATAACTAACTACTATAAACCTTTTTTTTCTGCAAAGTTTTCAAGATGTTGCCTTATTTTCTTGCTCCCTGTTATTCCTGTTTAATCTCTGGAGCATAAGATGCAGCATTAGGAGTGCTGAGAGGAGTAATTCTTGTGTGCGAAAAAAAGAGGACATAAACATGAATGAAACTTTTGTAGCATCTTCCTTATCAAAAGGGTGAGGAGGGGCCAAAGCTTGCTTCTTTCTCTGTGTTCCTGGAATCACCCAGATGCCAGTTGTAAAGATGGAGAAGTATGTTGAAATGTGTTGTGCTGAAGTCAAGGCTCTCTTAGCTAGAGACTCTCAGCTTGACATTTTCCCCTCCCTTTTCTTGCCTTTTGTTGATTGCTTGTCTTTCAGCAGCTGAGTCATGGAGTTATCTTGAGGCAAAATGCACTGCTCATAGGGTCTGGTGTCAAAGAATTGAAGTTCTAGAATAGGCTCCAAATGTCTAAAGACAGCTGTCTTCTCTTGATTTGTTTTTCATTTGTATTTCAGTTTCTTCATGTGTGTTTTTCATCCAAAATATACTGGGAAAGACAAAGGATAGGGGAAGTTATCTCTGGAGTTAACCTTGCCTCATATATTGTTTCTCCTTGTGAAGTCTGTAGCACCTGTACTGGTCAGAAAACAAGAGTTCCCAGGAGCAAATCATCTCATCTTTGTCAGATCCCCCTTGCCTTCAGATGTCCTTTACTTAATTATGTGGCGTGGAGTAGACTTATGGGCCTGGAGCAGTTAGGAAAATGCCCAACACATGGTGGGAATGAGCACCATTATAATATGTGTGTGTGTTTGTATGTACATATGGATATGCGTATGAAACTTTAACCTGACCTCTTGGGAATTCTGTTAAGTTGGTAATGCCTTAGTAATGTTCCATCACCCTTTCTTGTAAGCCATCGTTGTCACTTGTTTTTACATTTTAATAAAAATCTTACAGAAGTGATGGAAGCAATTTTTTTGAGAATCCTTCTTATGAAGGATCTGTGTCTGCATGTAAATACATGCATGCGTCTGACTTTGTGCTGTTTTCTTCATATTAGTTGCCCTGGAATCTTCCAAGATATTGGCTTAGTAGTGTTTGTTTTTCTCACATCTTTTTATTAAGAGGAGGGAATTAAATAGGATGTAGGACATCCCTCCTGGGTGTCTCATTTGTCTTATCTCATTATGTGCCCAGGTCCATATTTTGTTGCTTCTTTGCACTGTGTAAAAGCCATTTGACATCTCCATTCCACTGCATTTTTATCTGTCTTACAGAAACTGAATGCACTACCTCCTTACCTCATTCATGCTGACTAACTTATTTAGTTCCATTTGCAACTGTGGACTTTGATGCTAAATATAGCTATTTCAAGCTTTTATGGTATTGGCAAAGACTTAGAGAAACAAAGTGAAGCTGGTTTTAAAAGGCTCAGGGAAGATTTAAGAATGCTGGTCACATGGAGGAAAAATTACAGATTGCATCTTTATCCTTTCTGCCTGTGGGGATTAGCCACAAGCTGAAGGTGGTAGAGGGGCAACAGATTAGGAAATAGCCATACTTAGTGATGTAAAATCTGCTGTCTGCAAGGAGCAGCTTGCAAGCCCCAACTGCTGCTCAAGGAATTCCCAGTAGTGCATGATGGGAATGAAATCCATGCATGTTTCATCTTGAGAAAATTTCTTCCTTTCTGCTTCTTGGCAGCATTTCGAATGGGTTCTATAATGAGTTCTTTAAAGTAATGCAGTTGTTAACTGTGCAGAAATTTCAGTGCACTGACCCCAGTGAATTATCAGAGGTAGGTGTAATTATTTGTAAAGTAATTCAGGCCTGGATTATGAAATATTTGCTCATGTCATTCTCTTGAAAAGAGAGGGCGTGCAGTTAGAATGGTATTGACCTTTTCTAGGCAGCTCTTAGATGTGCCAAGTAGGCGGAGGAAATGTGGAGGTGCTGATGTTGCCAACATGAACATGGAAGGGTAATGCCACTGAAGCTGAGGATTTTGGGAGAGAGGGGGCACGCACCTACGCACTGCAGAGCAGAATAGTGAGTAGCTGGCAGGAGGCAGAAATCACATCCATTTTGTTTCTTTGCTTGTGGAAGTGAGTGATGCTCTTGCGCAATAAAAGACAAGCAGCTGGTCTCATTGTTTTCTAGCTCAATAGATGTGTAATGCAGGGGGGAAAGGCTATGGGAAAAGTATGCATAGTCACCAAAAGAGGGCGGAGGAGCCTACCCGGAAAAACAGGCAGGGCAATGGGAACTGTGAAACGTGTTGAGCCTTCATGGCAGGAGGCTGGGCATTAGTCTTTCTTGGAGGTTGTGCCATAGGACAATTTGTGTTTCTTGCACACCGTGGCTCTGCATCAAATGCTGCCTCTTCAAGCATTAAGGTAAAGGGAGAATGGATCCTCACCACGCCATTCCACCAAATCTCATCCGTTTACTACATTTTGGCAGCAGCTTAGTCTCCTTTTTTTTCCTTTTTGGCATTGGAGATAGTGCAGAGAATGTGCTGTAAAATTGCCTGGTTTAGTGTAGGTGGTGGGAGAGCAGGAATTCTGCTGCTGATTGGCCATGGTATGTGTCAAATATACACAGACAGGATGTTGAAAGTTTCAAAAGTCATTTATCTTTTTATCCAAAGGTCACTTTTAACTCATTTGAAAGACCTATAATGGTGGGCCTGCCTTCCCATGCTGCCCCCAGGAAATCCGTGCTTTGCCTGACCTTTCTGCTGCTTAAGTCCGCAACTGCAATGTCCCATCTGCTACAGGTGCAGAGTCAGAGTGCTCCGTTCCTCTTCACAACAAGGTTTTGGAAACTGCAGTATCTTTTCATGTCTTTTCCCTTCTAAAGAATGTAATTTCACTTGCAAATCAGTCTTATTGTTATTTCTGACCTCAAGTAATTTTTGTTATTTGTCTTTGGACTTTTTCTGGTTGGCCTACAAAACATGGGCTCCAAGATGCCTGCTCAAATCTACAAACAGTAAAAAGTAGTTGACACTGAACTCAAAGAGTGCAATGTCACTAAACAATTGTCAAATCACTTCATAGCAGATTGTTTTTAAAAGCCATAAAATCAGCTAATATCTTTATCTGAAAACAAATTTTTATGTACTCTCCACCATTTGGAAATCAATTTTAATATATTCCCCACTCTTCTATATATAGTGATGAAGCAATTTGTTTATTCAGCAATTGCCACAATCTGAGACTTCTCCCTGACTGCTTTTTCAGAATATTCTATGCAGCCTAGAAGCACATTGAGTTTGAAGTGCTATTACACACTGTGACAGACTGTTTTACACATGTAATTGGGCATTACCTTCAGAAACTTAAATGACATCGTAGGGGTTGCACTGTGCAACTTAGCATGTTGTTCTGTGAAAAAACTCCCTAGCCATTTGTCATGGCTTTTTGCCTTTGTGTTTTGGTTTGGTTTTCTATGCTTTGTTTTGCTTTGTTTTTTGGGAGGGGAGTGGTAGGGGTTTTTTGTCATTTTGGTTGTTTTTTTTTTTCCTTTAGCACAGCAAATCTGCTGCAGCTGTCAGTGCTGCAGTGTTTTTTGCATTTATCTTTTTCCCAAGGGAAAGCCCAGGAAACATGGGCCTGCAGCTATGCTTTTGGTTTCTCGGACCCCATTTGCTTGGTGAAGAGAGAGAAGGTGAAGAAATTAAGACTAAAATAAGCTTTGAGTTTAAACATTTTATTTCCATGCAATTAACAAATAGTTGATTCTTTATTCAGACCATTTTTAGTCTGGTTAACTCACCTTTGGTCACAATACACAGTGAACAGCAAAGCTAGTGCGAAATAGTGCTAGAAAATGTTCCCAAATGGACAAGTTCTGGAGTGTGTGATCCATCCATCCTTGGAAGGCTATTTTCACTGACAACTCTGTTCTGTAAAATCCCACCCTGTCTCCTGGTTTTGCCAGCATTTTTTTCAGGCCTGCTTAGAAGTTTGTGTGTTCTGATATAAGAGGAGCTATTCCCTCTGTATTTCCATTTTGCAGCCTTCCAGATTTTACAGTTTGTGGCAGAAAATTACAGAGCTGTTTGTCTGATTTGGTGAGGTGTTTTAAAAATACCAATAACATCTTCAAAGAAATAGAAAAGCCCCCAGGTTTTAGTCTGGGTCCTTTTGTGTTTACCTCTTGATCTGTGTACTTTCAGGGGTTTCTGTTTGCAAGAGTGACTCCACAGCAGCAAAAGCTAGATATTTACTGTCAAATTAAAAAAAATTTGTTAGCATCCCCATGGAGTTGTATGACTGCAGGAAATGCAACAATATATATATTAAAAAAATAAAATCAAAACCCCCCAAAACCATATGGATCTCAATAAAATCAGGCGAGTAGCCAATGCTGACCTCAGTGTTTTATATAATTGCAGACATTTGAGCTTCCCATCAAGTTGGTAAGTTTAACAAAATCCCGTTGGCTTTCAAAAGTAGATCACCATCAACAGCAGTCAACAGCAGAACCAAATGCAATTTTTTAACATAAATGTATCTTTCATACAAATAATGAGATTTGGAACCTTTTGAACTGCTTCTGCAAATTCAGATAGCTGATGTCAGCAATTATGTTGTATTGCATATTCTCCTTGTTAAAAATGGTTAATGCTTGTCAGTTATCTGTGTTTTGCAGACAAACATTTGCTGTTTATCACGTAGTTATTGTAATAGCAGTTATTTCCAGATGATAATTACCTTTAAGGACATAAATTCTTGTCAACATCAAAGGAAAAAATGCAATTTCCCATGCAGTACATATTCTAGCAGTATTTTCAAAAGGTCAGACCCTGGCTATTTATAAATAATCTGAGCCAGTAATTATTGGGCTAGCTTTAGGTAGTTTTGCAAGGCATATTTAAGGTTGTTTTTTCCATGGCTAAAATGATATTGGCTGAAGATTAATCTTGCTTCTCACTGAGAAATTCTGCCCAAGAATGACAGTTCTGCCAGCATTTGAGATATAATCATAAAGTCATAAGTGTGGCAATTTTAGGTTGATTTATTTGGCAGCCAGTGGTTTTCAGACTGCCACAGGCAACTCAGTAGTTTTGGATCATCCCTAAATTGACTGTATTGTTTGTGTCTATTTTGAAGATCGTTGAGCTCTCAGCTGGCTTCGTCACACAGATGCCTCTGAATGTTCGGAAAAACTCACTCCAGAATAAGCTGGCTTTTGTTAGAGTTGCCTGAATACACGTCTGTATTGGAGAGCTAATTTGGACTGCAACAGGTTGTGAATTAAAAACAGATTAGCTATTTTCAATTAACAGCTTAAATTGACAGCATTGACTCCATGTATACAGCGTAATGGAAGGCAAACTGATTTTTTTGTTCACACAGGATAATGCTCAATAGGCAATTTCCCAGTGTGGCCTGCATGGAGCTTATTGATCTAGATATTTTTTCTCTGGCTACTTACACAAATCTAACTTGTGTCTCTTTGGCTTTTTCGTGCATTGTCTTTAGCTGTTAGAGAGCATATGTATGTTTGTAGGCCCACTGAAGTGCACACGGTGGAGCAGTATTTTCGCTGGAAAGCAGGAAATACTGAGCTATATTTTAAATGGTCTGTTCATTGGGGTTTTTTTTTCGTCCATACTCTGAGGAGCTCTACCTTTGTAATTTAACTGTGATTTATTCTGTTCTCCAGAGAAATCCCAAAGCAGGTAGCACACAAAGAACATCCAAATCCATGAAACACGGAGGCTTCACCTGCTTTGGCCCGCTATGTAGAGTCACAATTATATATGTGGGTTGATGTCCACACTTGCTGATACACAGAGATTTCCAGCCTAGAATCTGTTAATGTTTAAATGTTAAGTCTGCGTATAAACAGATACGGTCTTCAAAGAGGACAGCAACTGCCTACACAGTAGAGAGCTCCTGATAGGGACTAGCTGGGGGAATTCACTGGAGTAAAAAGTCTTTTCTCCCAAGAGATTTAGAGGTGTCTCAAATGTTCTGCTTTTAAAGTTTTTATTTTATGTGTATTTATTTCACACACACATACACACGGAAAATTTCAATGTTGTTATTAGGATTGGGATTGTTGGTCTTTGTTTGCACCACCTTTAAGTTATGTTTATTAGACGATCCAGTTTGGATTTGATGATCTCACCAGATTCTATATATGTCTTTGCTGGAGGAACAATAAGTTTCATATTACTAATTGCCATAGAAATACCACAGTACAGGTGCTTTTTTCTTCAGATTACGGTGCTCCCTGTTGCTCTTCTGTGAGCATATGATTTTAATAAACTGCAATTTGAGAAGACTGCCTTGCAGCAAGACAATTGTTTGGCTTGTCATCACTGTCACTTTTTGACATTGACCCAACATGTCCAACCCATGTAAAAAAGTGTAACAGCGCTCCTACCTCAGGCAATAAAGACATAAGTATTTCGGCTGTAACTGGTGCTGCTCAGCCTTTCAGCTGCTAAACCCACCCAAGTGTGTGGACAAGTGTAATCTAACTCAGACTTATTGTGTCTGTGCTGCCTTTGCTTGTGTCCATTACCAGATTCCTGAGGCATCTCCTATGACTGTTAGTAGTGAATTACAGTATTATTGCTGAATTAATGGGGACTGTTTTCTTCTGGATCTGCAGGGCATTGCGAGAATGTATCAGAGAAAAATTACACTTCAGTGGTACAGCCAGTGTCCATATGTGACACATGTAAGCTTGGAGCTCATTAATCTGCAAAATGGACTTGCTGTTGGTATACCTGATTTAGTACAGACATCAGAAACAGGCCATCTCTGATTGTGAAGAAACCTCTATCAGACAAACTATCTCCTACAAAGCAGCATCCTATCTGAGCCTCTTGGATTGTTTCCAGTCCCTAGAGTGGCTATATGCCACTGCAATTCTAAACATGGACATGTAGTTTGTGATAGTCTCAGATAAGTATCAAAGCTAAAAACTCTGACAGGGGCTTTGGGAGGTGGTTGTATTAAACAGTTGAAAAGCTTTTATTTTAGGCATGGAAGACAGGGACAGTCTGCTTGTATTTCACTTAATGCCATTTTAAAGGTGAAAATAATGTTTTGGGATCACTTCCAGCCTGATTAAATTATTGGAGTGGCAATGGAATGGCAAGAGACGGTATATGTGTCATTGCTCAAAACTTTTTGGAAAGATAACTGGTTTTAACTGTAGGTAGGAGAATACAATCCTGGAGTTCATCTTCACAGAATCTCAGAATATTCTGAGTTGGAAGGGACCCACAAGGGTAATTGAGTCCAATTTCCAGCTTCTTGTCCTGCACAGGACATTCCCAGGTACCACACCATGTGCCTGGGAGCATTGTCCACTTGATGCTGTGACCACTTCCCTGGGGAGCCTGTTCCAGTGCCCAGCTACCCTCTGGGTGAAGAACCTTTTCCTAACAACCAACTTAAACCTCCCCTGACACTTCAGACCATTCCCTTGGGTCCTGCCACTGGTCACCACAGAGAAGAGATCAGTGCCTGCTCTTCCTCTTCCCCTCACAAGGAAGTTGTAACTGCAGTGAGGTCTCCCTTCAGTCTCCTCATCTCCAGGCGGACCAAACCAAGTGACCTCAGCCACTCCTTGAAAGGCTTCCCCTCAAGGCCCTTCATCCTTGTGGCCCTCATTTGAATGCAAATAGCCTTATGTCCTACTCATATTGTGGCATCCAAAATTGCACAAAGAATTCTGCCCCAGTGCAGAGCAGAGCAGGAAAATCCCCTCCCTTGCCCAGCTGGTGTTCCTGTGCCTGATGCACCTCAGGACACAGCTGGCCCTCCTGGCTGCCAGGGCACTGCTCACTCATGTTCAACTTGCCCTTGAGAGTGACCCAGAGGTCCCTTTCCGCAGCACTGTTCTCCAGGGTCTTATTCCCCAGTCTGTCCTTACATCTGGAGTTGCCCCATCCCAGGTACAAAATCCATCACTTGTCTGTGGTCAGCTTCATATTGTTGTTGAATGCCAATGCATTAAGTCAATTAATATCTAAGTGTGTAGGAGATTTTAGGCTGGTGCATTTTATTGCAAGTGAGATGAAAATAGCATGGGTTTGAGGCTTGTCATTGTGACTCTGGGCAGCTACAGAGGAAGGAGCAGTAATATTTTTAGCTGAATCAGATTTGCTTCAGGCTTAACTGGACTACAGATCACTGTATGTGTTTATAAAATAATAACTGTTGTTTAAATGGTTATAGGTCAGTTAGTTGCATATAATTTTGCATAAAATCACCTGGAAATGGGTTTTCATGTGTAAATAATACACCTTTCTGAACTGTATCTTGCTCGTTATGTTAGCCAGTATATAGGTATTTTATGCCACAGCAAAAAACATATAATATGACTAGACTCTTCTCTTTATGGAGAAAACTACAGTTAATCAGTAAAGCATAGGCTTTGAGGTCTCCTAACGTTTCAGGTCATCCTTACGTTCCTTATAGGCTGAGGCTGGATGGTGTTGTCAAATAGAAGCCCTGAGCATGAGTTTGTGCTGTTCTACCTCCCCTGGAAGTACTCCACATTTTAAGGAGATGAAGTAGAAGATGAACTCAAAAAAGTCCTCTGTTTTCACAAACTTTATCTTTATAGTGGTTCAGTAGTCATTGGGAGCCACACATAACTGCGAAACTGGAATAATATTACATAGGTGCAGTATAAGACACCCTCTTCCCAAGGGTCAGACATCCTAAGAGTGATGTATGACACCCCATGCTCAGATTCTTGTGGCTGGGGAGCTCTGAAAACACACTGAAATTAAAGAACTAATTAATTTAATTAAAGAGGAAAAATCCTGGAAAAAAAAATAGCAACTTCTTAAATGCTGCTGAAATGCCTACAAAGCAGATCAGTGAGATACCATTAGGCTTGTTTGGCACAAATTCAGGAATGCATGAGAGAAGGACATGCACCTATTGGAGTGGCAACTAAAACATTTGCTTTCTTCCTTCTTTTGTTCAGTAATTATCCCTTTGCCCTCAGTAGGACTATACTGAATTTTTATCAAGAACAATATTCTGCAGTTAGTGAGATGAAACAGTGTTTACACTTTTGACACAAAGTGAATGATGTCCTAGGAAATGAAGCACATCTCTTTACAATAAAATTCTCGTTTACAAAAGGAACTTTTAGATCAAAGAGGCACCCTATATTGAGTCTAAACAACTCCTGTTACAGTCTCTACAACAAGATGTTTTTCAGCACTATGTTACTGAGTGAGATAAAACAAGAACACCTTTATGGTCCATTTTGGTATTTACATTTTTGTATGCTTGCTATCAGCAGATATACCACTTAAAATCACAGTACTTCTGACTGCCATTTCTTGCTCTCATGTAATTATGACTTTGCAATGAATGTATTTTTACCCTCTTTTGCCTCTTCTGCAGAACCACCTTTTTTATTTGCGAAGAACTATGCTCAGGATTGCTAGGTGTCTTAGATCCATTGCAATTTTACCCATTAATTCTCACACCTTGGTAAAATATGGATCAAAACAGGTTCATTTGAAAAACAAATAAGGAATACTTTATGTAATTCCTGTGATTATTCTGTTACTTAGTCCTGTTCATTGATAAACTGAAGATTATTATTTCATTAAATGTGGCAAAAATAAACTAAACCTTTCTTGTGAAAGAGCTGGGAGAGTTCATACAGATCTTCAGAAGGGAATTAGACACTAGGTATTGTTTATTTCTCAGAGAACTTCTTCTGCTACAATTGTATGTCTTCAAAGTCAGCTGCAACAGGTGAGAATTGAGGAATAAATTATTTAGATCTATTAAGTATAAAATTAAGAATTGTCAATAGTCACAATATGTATAAATTTCCAAGTAGTCCTGCCAAAGGTCCAATATTTTTAATTTACTTCAAAGCATTTTGTTTGGAAATAAACATTCTGCAAAACCAATTAATTCAATCAGTTCACTGACAGTGGTTATTTTTGGTTACGCAGTAGTATAGCACAGCACATAACTTTTGTGAAGTCAGGGGCTAGGACAGTACGAGATGGCACTTCAGACAAAAGTCTTTCAGTGATAGAGATGCAGTCTTTCTTGCTCTTGCTCAGTGCTGAAACTCAGTCATTGGTCAATTTACTCTTGTTGTGTCATTTGTTAAATTTGCTTTCATTCCTCTTTTGCCTTTCTCAAAACAGATAGAAAATTCACCTCCTTCAAAATTTCTCCTTCCCACTTGATCAAGTGGCCTTAGTATTAGAAAAGAGTGTCAAAGCCTTGTGTTCACCATGTAGTCACTACTTTTCCAGGTAATTTTGTCCTGGCAGTCAGAGCTTAACTCATAGAGTTACTACATTGCAAGTCAATGTAGTTACACACTGGGTAACAGCATGTTGAGAGGAGAAGCACTTACAGTTATTTTGTCATATACTGAGTTTTAATTTGTACTTTAATTCAAATGCTTCTTTCTGAGGCCTGCTTTTCTCACACTCTGGAGATCATCAAGTGTTCGGAGTTTCCAGTATGGACACAATTAAAAAGTATGAAATTAAATTTGTCGTTGAAGGTTGCTTGGACCCATGCTCTTTTTCTTGCTATAGGAGAGCCTTTTGTTGTAGTAACGATGCTGATATTGATTCCTTCACAAGGAAGAGCTTGCCTCTACCCTTGTGAAGCCTTCCAGGAACTGAAGGATGTGACACCTGGAGAGGTACAGCCCAGTTCCACAGGCTTACCACCTGTGAATAAGAGCAGAGTCTGCATTTTGAATGAGGCATTCCTCCTCCAGTCTTTGTAAAGGAGCCTAGAGGCAGAATTTTTGGAAGGATGTACATAACTTTTCATTAATGTGTTCAATCCCATTTTCTGCAAGTTAGAAGTTACTTCTGAGGAGAAGTTCAAACACATTGGACTGTGGTGTGCAGAAAGACTTCACCTGTGGTGCATGGGAACAAGACATTTGGATATGAAATCTTCAGGTTGCAGCCATCTTCCAGATTTCAACTAATTGATTACTACTTACACCTTTAGGCTGCATGTAAGATCAAGTGGGTCCACCTTGGCTTTGCAGGTGTACAAATGATGTTTGAGCAGATTTAATCTTTGACAATCTTACACTCTCCTCAGTGCGAGGGTCACTGAGGAAATAAATAGCAATTGCTATTTACCTTTTAAAATTTTTTTTGTTTAAAAAGCAACAGGAAAGATCGCTTGTCAGCCAAAGCCCATGTAAAATAAAGATAATGACATGGGCTTCATCTTTTGATTTGTAATTATGAGAGGATAAAAAGCCATATGTGAGTGATGGCTTTCCAAACGACAAAGGAATCCTGTTAGTATATTTCTGATAAAACATTAATTTTTTTTACCAATCTTTCCTATAATAGCCCTTCTCCAATATCTTCAAGAGGGGCTTTTTTCTTTATGTTTTCCAGGCATAGATCCACCAGAGTTTCCTCTTCTTTTAGGAAGCAACACACATAGAAAATTTGTGTTCTCTGGATGAGTGAAAAGGCACTTGTTATCAAAATTAGCCAGCCCAGGAATATATTTAAATGGAGATTTCAAAAGTTGTAAGTGAAATTAGGAGAAATCACATGTTTCAGATTTCAGTTTCATTATTAATCTTTAAGTTTCAGTTTAAATTTTTCATCTCAATGTCCTACTAACACCTTACAGGGAAACATATGAGATGCCTGGTAGTTACACCTTGTTTGTGAGGTACTTCTTCAACACTATATTTTGGTGAGGACAGTGCTGACAGTCTTCTCTAAAACATCTTGGGAGAGGCACTGGTGAATTCTCATTATTTCATAAATAAAGTGACTGCTACTTGACCATGAAACATAAATATTCACACTGGAGTAACAGGTGCATAATGAGAAAAGGGGTCCCTGAAGATTGTTCAACCTATCCCTCAGTCCCCAAAAAGAATCAGCCTTATTCACATTATCTACACTCTTCTTTTAGACTTGTAGTCTTTGAGAATGTCCCACAAGTTGTATGCTTTGTAGCATTGAAGATGTGAATGTATGGAAAGTACAAGTTTTGGGTTTGGTCAGGGTTTCCCTTCTGCTTTTTTTCTTCTGCCTGACTGCACTATTGTGGAGTTCCTTCCTTGATCCCTTCCCTCACACACACCCCAGGGGAAGTTCTGTGGCTCTGCTTTTTGCAGAGCCATGGCATCTGCTGTCACAGGTAGGAAAGTGAAGCAAAACAGAGGCAGAGCAGCTGTTGACCTAACTGAAGGTTCTGACATCAGTCCTTTTAAATGGAGGGAGAAAGAAGAGAGCTATAAGATATTTTTAGAAAGTAGGATGCTGGGGAAAATTACCTCATGCCTGACGTCTCTGGGTTTTATCATTTTAAGCTCTACAGTAAAAAAAAAAAATTGAAATTACATCTTTCTAATTATTTCCACTTCCTTATTTGTCCATTTCCATTTTTCCACCCTGTCTCAATAACTGGATTATGCAAGACCTTTAATCAGAAGTTAGTTCCATAAACTTTTTATTGCCTACCTGTCTTCTGCAGATCAGTTGTGTGTAATTTCAGACCCTCAAAGACTAATTAATAGTAATCAAAGTCAAGAAGAAGGATTAAGGGGATGTGTGTGTTTAAATGCACTTAAAGTCTGTCTCTCCCTGCTACCAACAAAGCCCAAGGTAACTATTCTGAATTTCAGTATTGCTCTGTTCTATTCATACCCATGGTAGAGCAACTGGCTGGCACAATGCTTGGGTCATGTAAGCAAGTCCAAGTGGGTCTGACCTGCAGCTAGTTGCAGGTTTTTTGAATTTACATGGGCTTGGATCAACTAACAGAGTGCACCAACATTGGCAATATGGTTCTCCAAGTAACTGCTCTGCCCTTATTCCTTCCATTGCAAAGCCCAAGAAGCCTCCTCACAGCCCACCTGGATACCTTGTCTGGAAGAATCTACCAGATTTCCTTTGGTACTTCACAGATGAAGCTTTCTTTGCTGCTGACCCAGCTGGTTTTTTTTTCACAGGTTTACATCTTCGGTGTTTTTTTGATATGGGTCTGTTAGGAAATGCCTGCCCATTCACAGAGCCTGTACCTGGCAGCCCACAGAGCAAGAGGGATGTAATATTATTGTCACAGTGAAGTGAATCAATGACAGAAGAGCTGAGCTACAGTAAATGGCACCAGAGTCCATAGGGGAGGCTGCAGTGCAAAAGATCTGCAAATGAAAATTTATATATATATATATATGTATTAGCTGCCAGATAACATAGTGTTGACCACTCAAAACTTCTTCAATTTCTACTGAGTGTTCCTTCGTTTAACAGCCAGTATTAGTCAGGAGGTAAAAGAGTTCAGGAAAGGATACATTCTCAGCTGAGATTATCTGCAAACTGCAAAGATTACACTAAATTGGGAAAAGGCTATGCAAATTTTGAATATCCCCCTTTGGTAATCATGAATATTATAAGCATGGTTCTTTACTCTGGTTTCCTAAGAAAATGAAGATTCAAAGGTTATGTGTTGGTGGGTGCTTCAGTCAGTAAGTTTTGGTACTATGCCTTTGTCTCCCAAGTAATATTTAAGACTGTTGATGAAGTTCAGGTAAAATTGGCAGCAGGATTCTGATCTCCAAATCTGTGAATTTCTCCAAGTTTTATTAAAATGGACAGCTGGGTCCTAGTGTGGAAGGACTAAGGTATTAATATCAGCCTTTATCAAACTTTGTGATTCAAGTAGGAGGAATTATGACGACTAACTCTAGAGGGTACACATTTGGCACATGATATAATATAGTGTTCAAATCCATACAGAAAGACTTCTATAATTTCTGCACTTCTATGAAGTATCTTTTTCACTGCAGAAATTCTAAACTTGGGACTTGCAGACTGTAGACTGCAAGACTGTAAAGACTGTAGACTGTAAAATCCAAGAGGGTGGATTTTTCTTTTGGACTGGGTATTTGATAGCTGCTTGCCTTATGCAGAATATAGTAGTTCCCGTAACACCAGTGTTTACTGAGAGCTATGCCCCAGCAAGAAGTGCTTTTTTATACAGTCTAAACTATCTGCAGAGTTGAGGTGAATTAGCATAGCTGCTTCTGTCGCCTGTAACATACAGTTTGGTCCCATAATTTGTAAAGCAAGGAAATGAAACCCATCATTTATCATTACAGCTCAAAGCTATCTATTTGGTCCTTGAACAGCCTCTTGAGAAAAGCAGGTGATAGATTTTTATTGCAGCTAAAATATTTCTTGTTACCCAGGGATATCTTTCTAAAGGAATATTAGCTGTATGAGTGCTTTTTGGATGAATGGAGGCAGTTTCTCCTGATACCCAAATGGCTGTATACCATCCCACATTGACTGCAATGACTACAATGCAAAACAGCCTTGCAGTAAAACCATTGAACATGTATTGCTGGTCAGACAGCCAAGCCCTTGAGGTGCAACTCCCATCTCAGCTGGAAAGCTGTGAGTTTTGGCCCTCTAGCGTGCAATGGCCCTTTTCATCTGTGCGTTCAGAAAGTCTTTGTGTTTTAACAGGTACCTGTAGTTATTTTTATGACTTCGTTGATTTCAGTATACAAAGTATCCTTCAGTTTTGAGTTGATTTGAGGTCTAAACTAAGGTCACTGTTCACAGAACTCAAAGAGCTACTTTATTTTAAGGATGAAATACCTAAGTGGTCAGATTTAGTGTCTGGTATTGTTTGCAAAGACATGTGTGAAACAAGTTTGTAGAGAAAAATAAAAAAGGGAGCTGAACACATTGGTGAAGAGAATAAGAAAAATAGATGACATCTTCTAAAGAGTATTGCTGTACCTGGCAAGATGTTTTCTGGAAGCTTCCTAATTTGCTTTCTAAAGATATCGTTTCTATAGAAACCTGGAATTTTAAGATACAAATTCAATACAACTTTATCTTTTTAAACACTTCATGTAAAGCAAAAGTGGGTTACTGCACTGTTACAGAAGAAGTGAAAGCAAAGAGTCTTTCCAGTATAGGACAGCTCCAAGATGGACTCACTGATGGCCAAGGCCAAGCCAGTCAGAGATGCTGGTAATGCCTCTGTGATAACATATTTTAGAAGGGAAAAAAGTTATTGTGCAAATGTAATTATGCTCAGAGAAGTGAGGAGTGCAAGTATGTGAGAGGAACAACTCTGCAGACACCAAGGCCAATGCAGGAAGAGGGACAGGAGGTGCCTCAGGAGCTGGGATTCCCTTACAGCTCTTGGTGCAGACATGCCCATGGTGGAGCAGCTGTGCCCCTGCAGCCCATGGAGGTCCATGAGGAGGCAGAGATCCACCTGCAGCCTGTGAAGGAGCCCCATGCCAGAGCAGATGGATGCCTGAGAGGAGGCTGAGACTCTGTGGGGGCCTGGGCTGGAGCAGGGTGCTGGCAGGGACTTGCAGACCTGTGGAAAGAAGAGCCCATGCTGGAGCAGGCTTCTAGTAGGACTTGTGACCCTGTCAAGGACCCACAATGGACCAAGCTGTCCTTGAAGAACCGCACCTTGTGAAAAGAGACCCACAGCAGTTCATGAAGAACTGTAGC
>VXBC01007869.1:0-145054 GCA_013399945.1 Ploceus nigricollis
CAGATGCTTTTCTGCCAAGCTTCTTCCCAGATGGACAGCCCTCAGCACGGACTGGAGATTGTTCTTCTCCAAGTGCGGGACTTAGCACTTCTTGTTGAACTTTATGGCATACATTCCAGCCTATTTCCCCAGTCTGTTGTGTTCTCTCTGGATGCCAGCATGACCCTGTGGTGTATCAGCCACCTCTGCCCGTTTGTCATCAGCAAACTTGCTGCAGGTGCACTCTGCCCCGTCTCTCAAGTTAACCCTTTGCAGAGTCAGTTCAGTGACACACGGGGGTCTCAGGTCTTTCCAGCACACTTGGAGGACTCTCTTCTAGCAGAGACACTGCTTCCTGAAATCTTGGTGATCTTGGAGCTTAGCTGTGATTCTCCAGATATTTTGTCAAACTCAATAATAATAAAAAAAGACAATGCTGATTACAGCTTAATAAGAGAGTTCCTTTTTTCCAGCTCCTTGTAGGTTGTGGCTGATGTTTAAAAGTAAAAAGAGGGTTATTTTGTCTCTCACTGCTGGTTTTTTCTGGATGTTTTCTTCTTCTCTTTCTTTCTGGAGAATGAGAGGACAGCCATACCATGGATGATCTCTACCACTGATTGCAGTTGCAGTGCTGGACATTTAGAGGCCATGATTACAACACAACAGAGTTGCTCAGTGAGTTAAACTGGCTGGGTACATTTTCATTACCAACATTAACGAGGTAATGTTAATAACCGAGGAGGTTATTATAAACGAGGAGAACAGAATTACTGATGGCATCTAACACAAGAAATACTGGCACCAAATAGATTATTTAGAACATATAATGAACCAAATGATAAGAATTTACTGGTATCAGTGTCTGTTTCTTCCATGTGAATCCATAAATTTGGTTTGGTATTTCTGAGAGTGGGAATGCTTTTGCTGAGGCAGTAATAAACCCTAGGCTCCTACAAGACTCTAATAAAAGCCTGTCTAGCAGTGTAGCAGCGAGAAACTGGGACTGCTGCATGCCCAGGCTGCCCAGGAAGGCCCTGGGGCAGCCACCAGCAGGCTGCTGCCAAGAGTTTCTTGTATTGCTTGTGTTCGCTGTCCTTGTGCAGCCGTGCTTCATGCCAGCCCTGGGACTGGTGTGGAAAGGTCAGAAAGAGCCCTTTGGAGCAGGCACACAGCAGTGCACAACAGAGCATGAGGCTGCATGGATGCTCCCTTCTTCACCTGCTTTGCCCTGGCTTTTTCTTTTTGTGGATATACTTTGGAGCTGGTTGTGGTGTTCGTGTCCTTTGCAAAAAATCATCCTTTAGCATGGGAGGATTTTTACAGAAATGTGACCTAAAAATCGGGCAAGACCTCTTTGATGGATTTGCAGGTACTAAAATATTTCTAGTCCCTTGGAAATGGCTGGCTGACAGGCACTCATCACAAAACCCTGCAGAAGACCTTGGTTAAAGGGGAAATAAGGTTACCTCTGGTTTAAACATTTAAACATTATGTTTAGTGCCACATACTCCAAACCTCTGAAGACTTGGAAAGGGCTAGCATTTAAAAACTAAATTTCTGGAAATTAGGGAATGCTGACCACTTAAAAAAGGGAATACTGTTCATGAGAATGCAGCTAGCCTCTTTTGATGCCTCCTGAATTTTGTAGTAGTGGAGACTAGTAGCTTCATCTGTGCCCCTCAGGACTTTACAGACCTTTTTCATTTGTGACTCCACTCACCTCTTTTTCAGGCTGAGCTGTACAGGACTTGTCCCACATTTTCTGTTCCTTGGCTGGTTGGATTGACCACTCTTGCTCTGCCCACCCGTGACTCCCCCTTTGCCCTGGCTGGGGCTTTCCCCCACTTTCTGGCTCCCCTTTGCATCCTTGCAATGGGTGAGTTGAAAGGAGCCAAGTGCTGCCCTCCAACTCTCTCCTGTGGCTCCTTGGCCCCAGCTCCCTGCAGGGTTCAGCTCAGCCCTTCCAGACTCTTGTGGAAAAATGACATTATTTCTTGAACAACTCAGCACTGATCTCATAGGAACTGTGAACCCACTAAAATCTAATTTTCACAGGTTTTCTTTTATAATGAAATTAAGGCAACTGGGTACAATTATCATTGTCCTAAGGACAGTATGCCCTCAGGGAGCCCAAGGGAGAAAACCAGCCCCATCCTAAGTACCTGTGAGTGAAATCATCCTGCAACCCTGAGCAGCATGTGCCTATTGGGGGACATGGTAAAATGGGCATGAAAAATATTTCTAGCTGCCAAAGTCTTTAACATGGAAAGCAAAAGGAAATATCTGTGCAGCCTCAGATTTGCTCTGGACCTGAGATAAAAACAGTCACTTGGTCTTTTTTTTTTTTCACACTGGTCATTATCTCCAGGTAGTTCAGGAAACCATCTTCATTCCTGCTGGAAAACATGTGAAAAAAATCATCAAGGCACTTTGAAATGACTACAAACGCCTACAAGGGTCTAAAAATACACAGCACTGACAAGGTGTGCAGCAGCAGTTATTGTCTCTGTGCTTGAGGCTGCACACTGATAATTTCACATGCCAGCATTAAACTGAGGAGTCCAGCATCTGTACCCAAAATACAAACCATTTTAGCAATGAAACTTTGCGTGTATTTGTCACCATTATTTGCTGTTCAGTGGGAAACTGGCACATGATGAGGAGGGTTGTGCTGGCTATAGCTGTCACCCACTTGGGTTTTCTTGGCCATGTCCCCTCTTTCCAGCCAGCCCCTCTGCCTTCTTTATTTTGGTGTATTTTTTCTATTCCTCAAAGTGTCTAGCTGTAGGTTATACCATAATCTGCTGCTTGCCTCCAGGTAGGCTGCCACGAACCAGGAAATCCCAAGTGGAAGGAGAAAGGCTTGGGGCTGAGCAGGGCTGGGCTACTCCAACACGGGATTCAATGCGAGGGCTGAGATCTTGAAATGGCGATTAGGTCACATGGAGGACAACCCAGAAGGAGAGCAGTAAATTCCTTGGATGCTCTGTAGGGCCAGTTAGGTGTGGGGACCTGAGACAGAGCACCACAAGCTGCTCCTTGCCAGCCCCAAACACCCGCAGCCAAGGATTTACATGTGCTCCATGGTCCTCTCCACAGCTGGAGCTGCAGGAGGTAAGTGTCTTTACTCACTCAGGATCAAGAAAGCCATGTTCTGGAAAGCAGGGCTGTCTAGAGGACTCTCCAGGAAAGCCATGGACCGTGACTCCAGAGAGTGATGGAGTCAGCTGTTACCCTTGGACTGACGAAAGAAAACTTCAGTGTTGAAAAACAGATTCAGTCTTGTGAAAAAGTTGTATTTTGAATCAGTGGTAGTAAGTGGGCTGTTTCGATGGAAAATAAGGATATTCCATAACTAATGGTGTAAACACGAGACTAAGGAGATGGAACATACTTACCTGTGATTTAACGTAAGCTCACAATCGATAAATATCTGCAACAAGCAAAGAGCATCACATTTTTAGCTGTCCCAGAGATGTGTATGCCAGGAGCCATAAGAGACAGTGGTGTGGATTGGAATCTCCAGTTGTTATCATGCTTTTTGAAAGCTACTGTCTATGAGTGTTCTAAGTGCTGTTGGCAGGCTGGAGCCATGGACGGAGTGGAGATCTGCCGCAAAATCATTTTTCAGCATTAACCTCTCAGCCCCTCTTTGTGTTCTGTTTCTTAAAATGGCAACAGAGTCCTCTGCACAGCTCTCCAGAGAGCAACGGGGTACGTGCACTGATGTGTGGCACCCTGTGAGACCTCGGAACGGAAAATACCATGTGCCATATCAGAATACAATGCCTGGGGACAGGAGTTAGTGGTGAAAGCAGCAGTTTTAGGTTAATGGTTGGACTCAGTGATCTTATAGGTGTCTTCCAACCTATAATTCTATGTAAGTGTACCATATAAGTACCATGTAAGCAGAAAGCACCCTGCTGTGCTGCTGCTGCTGCTTTCCAGCAGGCTGGGGCAGGGCTGATGGTTCCCTGTGGAGGGATCCTTGCAGGCTTTGTTGTTTATGCCTTCATTAGAAGGAAGATCAGTTCACATAAATTTCCTCTCCCCATCCTTGGAAAAGGTGGATGCTTCAAGTGATATCTGCCCTGTTAATCAGTTCCACCTCCACCAGCCCTCGGTTGCATTTGCCCTCAGGGAAATGCTGCTCCTGAGCGAGCAGTGCAAAAACTCAGGTCACAGATCATTTCTTCATCTCTCGATTTCACAGTACTAAAGCCTTTCCATCAGGCTGCTGCTTGGCTGGCTTTTTAAATTAAACATTGCTGGTAATTGCATAGGTGCAAATCTGAGTGCCACAGAGAAGAAAATATTGTGTCTCTTGGTACGATGTAAAGCCAATGTAGGTCACTTCAAACACACATTTGGTGCATATATGACAGGTATGAAGAACTGGGGTATGTATAGCTCTTTCTTCAGTGGATTTGGTGTGTTTGGGCTGCAGCTTGAAATTGTAATGGAGTATGCAGGGAGAGCTGGTTTTCTTGTTGTTAAGTCAGCAGAGAGAGCGTGTTCACAAAAGAGGCACTACACTGTGCTCCCGGAGAGACTTTACCTTCGTTCACACTTTTCCCTCCTGAAGTACAACAGTCAAGCCACAAATCTTGAGAAACGGGAAAGAAAATCCATAGATGACCTGAAAATTTACTGTCAGGTAGAGCAGCCAAATAACAGCTTTTCAACCCAATTTCCATTTAGGTGTTCTCAGGCTAGCTTAGCAGAGCTCTGGAAAGGTAACATTCACATGAAGATGAAGACTAATAACAGTAATTCTTCTTGAAAATCTCCCACGCCAGAACACTCAGAAAGCTTTACTGCAGGATAGCAAAATCATGATGCTGCAGCTCATGCTAAAAATGTGGAGGGTGAGCAGTCGTGAGCACGCCGTTCCTGAGAAGCGTGGTGAGGCACAGGATGCTGATGAAGGTGGTGATGGCAGGGAAGGTGTGTTGTCACATGCTGAGGTTATCTGTTTCCACAGCCTTAAAGGTGAGATTTGGTAAATCCGTGGCTGCATGGCTCCTGCACTCGGTCATTAACACAACACTTCTGATAGAGCAGGGGCAGTGCAGGGAGGGGACAGCGCTTTGCCTGCACTGCACACACTGACTGGCTCCTGGCCACTTTTTCTCTCTTGCTTTGTGTCTGTGTCTGTGAACACACACACAGCGGTGCACACACAACAATCACAAGGAAGAAGAGGACAATTTGCACCCCAGGGAAACTGGTTGCTTGCTTGGTGGTTCTGTGTTCCGTAATGCAAACCTGAAGAACCAAGATACAGTCTCTGCTTATCTGTACAACTCCAGAGCTGCCACGGTGGTTCTTTAAGATCCTGGGTGCAAATCTGTATTGTCTTTTTTTTTGACAAAAGCCCACATTATCAAGGGGAGGTTTGCTTGTGCTCAAATTCATCACTTCATCTGAGTGCTCCCCTTGCCTGCTTCTCATGCCCCTGGTGAACTAGCAATAGCAGAATCCCAGTTTTAATTGTGAATATGGATTTATATGGGATTTTGGATCCTCTGAGGTACTGTGTAGATTGAGTGAATCACTGGATCAGGACAAAAACCCTCCCAAAAATCCCCAGACATCAAGAATCTGGAATTCCTTCTCTCTCTGCAGATCATGCTCATTGTTCAATCAATAAATAAAATATTTTGAAAAGTAGAAAAGAGGAAAGAGAGAAAGGGAGAAACAGAGAGATTTGCAGCATTACAGAATTGTTTTTAAAATATAGTTTCCTCATGGTTCTTCTCTTCTTTAACCCACATTAGATGTTAATTTCTGAAGGATTCAAGTATGGTTATTTTTTCCTATTGGGTATTTTCAGTCACAGTATTCTATCATTTCCTTTAATTTCTGTGGAAACTCTCTGCACTGACTTTTAACAATTCAGTCAGATTTACTGGAAGAACAGCAGCAGAATTTCTATATGTGGCTGGATGGGCTCCATACCTCTGATTTCCCATGATTCACAGGACTGCCTTACAGGTTTTTGACATTTCTCCTATGCAATGACTGACACATAGAGTCGATAATTACAGCTAAATTTACACATACGTATGCTGAATAAATTTAATTTTCTTCTGTCACTCTTGCCATTCCTGTTTATGACACATCTAGACGTGTCAGTTGACTTAAATGACTTCTTGCCATTTTGCATGTTCTGTCTCTCCCACGAGTCATCTCCATAGCTGTGTCAGGAATGCTTTCTGATGACACTGCTGCATTTCAAAATTGTGCAGGTGAGCTCAGGAGGTATTTCTTTCTCTCATTCAAATATTTAAGCTGATTTGTCACTACTGACTCAATCTCTTTATTGCTTTCTGTGGGAGTTGTCACCCCTCTGTAAAATACTTTGGGCTTTGGGGTGTTCTGTGGTTTTAGAGTAACAAAGCTGCAGTCCATAATTTCCACTTTTGTTGTGGCTTGGAGCAGAAAATATTCTGCTGTGAATTGTTTGAGTAGAACCTTTGAAAGAAAAAACTACATTGCATTAATGTAAATAAAATCCTAGAGGTGAAGCGATGGTTGTGAAACACCAATGCTGGGAATTAAATAAGAAAAACAGCTTAGTGTTTACACAGAGCACCACAGGTACAGCTGCTTTTGAGGCACAGGTGGGCTTGGCAGCTTCTTTAGATCCTTCCACTCTAGGTGAGTTCACTCTGAATGTCACATCGAGACATCTACAGTTTTTTTCTGGTCCCTCCAGCCAACCTGTGCCAGATCAGCAGACTTGCTCTTCCAAGAGAGGTGTATTTTTTCACTCTGAATGTCACATCTTGACAGCCTCCCTGTGCATGTTGCAGAGATGATAAATGTAACTGTGCTTTTTTTCCTTTTTTTAATATGGAAGTTATTTTATTTGTTCCTCTCATTACTTTACCAATCCAGAGAGTTAGCAGAGATCTCATTCATGACTGAAATTCATCCTCAGTCCAGAGCTGCTGGACAGAGAGCAGGTGCCCTCTAACTTCCCACTTCAAATACTCAGCCCTGGAAAGCCTTTTGCAGCAATGCCACCCAAGCAAAGGCCACTCTGATGCTACCAGGTGAATGCAATATTTTGAGGGAGCTACCAGCAGTCTAAAACCATACAGGTTTATGCTTTTCTCTGGCTGAACTTGTGGCTCCTCTGTGCTGCACTGTGTAATGCCTTAAACTTCACACCAGTTGTTTGGTCACCGACAGCGCCAGAGAAGCATCGCTCTGCTCTGCTGTGACAGAAGTGACTAGCAGCTCTCCTAAGAGCATTTCATGTGCTTCAAGCTCTTTGCTAGAGAGAACATACCTAATTTTAGTTTAAATGGATGTTAATTTGACATGTGCATTTGAATAACTGAGATAAATTCTTGGCTTTTTGACATTAAAATTTACTAAGTGACAAGCGCTTTCTGAATACTGTTATTTTCTGAAAGGTTCTTTTTCTCTACAGCACCTGATAATAAAGCTCTAACACGTAAGGATCCTGAATTTGTAGGAAGTTTTACTGAATGGTCTAATAGGTCATTTTCATCTCTGCCTTACATGGCAATAATAGAATAATAATAACCAAGGTTGCAAAACATTCTTACCCTAGCTGAATCAGCTGACTTTTTTTATGGACTGGTTATTCATTGAACAATAAATATTCATGGATTTGACAGGAAAGACATAGTGCATAATTTAACTTGAGCAAAATTAAACAGGACAGGCAGCCTTATCCTTCAGTAGATCACAAAGGACTGAACTTGAGTGACAGCCTTGAGTGACGGCCTAAGAATGCCTGGCAGCCACAGAAGTATCAGATTCTTTAACAGCAATTGTAAAGACTTCTTACATTGTGTCCTTGAGTCTATTCAGTGCTAAAATCCTGTACAGAAGGAGAATGAGCTACTAATGCTATCATTCCAGAGAAAAATTCAATACTTGATACTTTCCATTGTTGCTTTTGTCCCCCATGTTCCTTCTGGATGTACAGACGGTCAAATAGAGATTTGTCTCCAGAACAGCCTGTACAGCTCAGCCTTTGAAAACAACAAACATCTGAGTTTGGTTTCGCAAGAAGAAATAAAAGCTGCAGTTGCTGTGCTAAAGCTTGGCAGAAGGCTCTGGTTCTGTATTCACATCACATAAAACCACAGTGGTGGGGCAGTGGAACAAGTTGCCCAGAGGGGTGGTAGCTGCCCCAGCTATGGAAATATTCAAGGTCAGGTTGGGCAGGGATCTGCTCATTGCAGAGGGGTTGAACTGGGTGAACTTTACAGGTTCCTTTCAGCCCAAACTATTCTATCATTCTATGAGATATCGCTAAATATTGACCACAAGTTGTGTTACAGTTGAGGATTTTCTGTCTGAGGCTCCTGTACCTGCACTGGCAATATGAGCTCAGCAGATGAATAATAATTCCAGTCCCTGTGTGCACCCTCTCCTGCTCTTACACACACAGACATACACAAACTGATAAATTTGTTTCCCTCTTGCTGAGGGACTTGCTGCCAACTTTCCCTCCAGCTTGCATCTTTTCCCACATACTGCTGATTTCTGTCATCCTTCCCACTTCTTCCCTGCCCTCTTCCTATGGCAGCAAGAGGGCA
This sequence comes from Ploceus nigricollis, assembly GCA_013399945.1. Classification (NCBI taxonomy): domain Eukaryota; kingdom Metazoa; phylum Chordata; class Aves; order Passeriformes; family Ploceidae; genus Ploceus; species Ploceus nigricollis. The sequence continues at coordinate 8,565 of VXBC01007869.1, forward strand.
AATGTTCCCATCATGATCCCAAGAGCACTGAGAAATTAAATGTTCTACAAAACCTGGTAGGACAGCACAAGTTGCCTCATTAAGACTCAAGTGTTAACTGTGACCCTTGAATATTGGGGATGTGCCTGCTACCATTTATCAGTGTCCTATTTAGTTGACATGTACTGCACTGAGTTAGGTGAGCTGTCCTGAGTTCCAGATGACCTCAGCCATGAAGTTCCCACCTTCTTGTGTTTTACCCACCCACAAATGTCCTGTTGACAGGCCAGGAAACCAGAGGTGTACCCCAATCCTGAGGCAGAACCTCAAAAGAATGAAAAATGTCCTGAAAACCTGAGTGCAATGACGTTAAAGACAATCACACTAAAAGCCCTCCTCTGATTTACACCAAGGATGACAGATGTTATTTTAGCGAACTGGTTGAAATTCATCACTACTTAAATAAAGTATCCACTTCAGTATGCAGAGCTTTCCACATGTTTCTGAGCCTAGCAAAAAAATCATGCTTTTCCCCTGTGGAGATATCCTCTCTCAGGACCAAAGGCCTTCAGGCAGACTGACATTTTATAATCCTTAAGGCTATTTCATATTCCTGGAGGGCCTCCTTACCTTCTCCAGGAGAGTTTTTTAATCTGTCCAGAGTTTCTTTTTCTTCCCATAGAATGCTGTCCTGATCCAGAAAGGCCCTGTCTTTCTCCCAGAGGAGCTGATCTTTCTAGGAATTCTTATCCTGGGATTTCTCCAAGTCACTTCTCACCATGATTCCAGGTGCTGCTGGTTTGGAGAGGGGTGGACCAGCCTTTTGCAGTGCACTGCTCCCTGCATCCCAGATCAGCAGGTTCCCATCTGAGGGACAGACACCTCTGCCCTTTTCCCTGTGGTGCTCGAGTTGCTTTTGTCCCTCTGACCCATGGCAGTCTCCTGCCCTTCACAGACTCCCCCAAAATATTTACAGCCTCCAAAATCACATGAAACTTGAACAACAAAAAGACCTAAAAAATCTAATTTTCTGTTTACTAGTCTACCTCATAATTCTACAGCTTGGGTTCAAGGGGCTTAATTATTTATCCTGTTTCATTAGATTTATTATGACTTCTTGCACAGTGCCTTCAGCTCCACAGAGGGAGTAGGCTGCATTATAAATAAAAAACTGCTCTGTGCAGCAATTTCAGCCTGGTTTCTTTGCAAAAAAAAACTTGCTCCTGAAAGGATGGCAGAGGAGCAGCAACCCAAGGCAGGGAGAAACAAGGAATCATTTCTTCTTCCCTCCTGCCCTTTCAGGGTTCAGCTGGAAAATTTCTTAGGAAAACAAATTTGACTCTGATATGGAGGAAGAGATCCAGGTGTCTGAACAGAAGCATCCAGTGACATTTTTACAACACATAGGAGACCTATGTCCTTTGGGAGCTGCAGGTGGAAGCTGAGGGAGATATCCCAACACATAATGGGCACAGGGCACCCAGGTGTATGAGTCAGTCCCACCTTGGGGTCTGCCTCTAATTCATGTGGCTCAAGTTTCCTTTGGATCAGAGGAAATCAGGAAATCATTTTGCTTTTATGAGGCTTCCATCACCTGAACATGCATGAAATGATACAAAAAAGACTTTGAGAGCCTTTTCTCACACAGTACAGTAAAAATATTGCTATTTTTTCTTTTACTGTGCTCCTGAGGCAGGCTTATAAAGATGTAGGGTAATTATATCAGAGTACATTTTTCAATTAAAACGTCATTATTATCTCACGGAAAATGACTAAATTATATCATTTTGTTCCACAAGTCTGCAAACACTCTTTTGGTTGCTATCGAAATAATTTTCTGCAGACAAATCTAAGAGTGCGGAACTGATGGCTAACAAGTCTGATGTTAGTTTAGATCTGTTCTCTGACTAGAGGGAGGCCTTATGTGAACAGATGTAAAATGAATTGGAAAAAAATTATGTTGTTAAGACTTGTTAAGACCCTTATTATCCCTCTCTGTTACCATCTCAGCATCAAAAGAAATAAAGCCCCCAATAATTGTGTCATGCTGCTGGAAAACTTACCATTATGAAAACTCTAGAACAGAGACACACGACACTTAGAGAAGCGCAGTCCTAGTGGCAGCTGGATCTCTGATACCCACTGGTGACTGTGATCCATTGCTCACCTACAGTGACAGAGTTTCACAAAGTTTGGAACCACTGGTTTGAAGGGCAGTGATGCTGGGTGGAGCCGGAAGGAGTCACTGGGCTCCTGGCAGGCTGTGAGCCAAAATAAGTTCTTCGCTCCATATTCATGATGGTTGCAGCATAATAAAACCCATCTGTGGGTTTCATTACCCTCACTAGCTCCACTGCTTAGGAAAACTGTCTGGAAGACACAAACAGCAGCACACACAATGTCAGACTCATTCTCAGACTGTGTCCTTATGGTTGTATGACTAAATTTGGCAGCCAAGGGAAGTGCTACTGTATCTTGTGTTATTTGAACTAAAACAAGTGATGGAGCTAAAGCTGAGCACAGATACAGCCAAGACCAGATGGTTTTCAAAAGAAAACCTGTGATCCTAAATCTACCTGAAAGTTTGCTTTAGGAGAGTAGCCTGACTTTTAAATGGGTTGGTTCCACTGAAGTCATTGGGAAGAGGTGGTAGGTGAGTGGATTAGAAAATCAGATCTCTCTTTAGAGCAGGTATTTTAACCTGGGCTTATGTTTCTGGTTTTTGAAATTTTGGTCATTTGAACACCTTCTCTGTGGAAGTATGCATTATTTTCATTATGTACATTTTAAATCCATTTGGTGCAACTCAGGCCCTGATCCTGCAGGATGTGAAATAGGCACTTTACTGACAGAAGTTTTCTCTATTTTACTGTTGAAATGGTCCTAACATTTAGACATGAGTGTTCAGTTTCTGTTTGGCTGTAGAATGTTTCACTGAGTCACAGTGACCTCTTTGTGAGACCTTGAGCCAAATTCACCCAGATTCTTTGATGACAAAATCAACCATCCAGCTGAGGACACCCGACTGAGGACAGACAGGAAGAATGAGATGTTTCAAGAGGACTGTAGGAGAAACCAAGATTAAAAACCATCATGATTGCTAGGAGATAACCCCCGGAAATCTATTCCAGCTTTTTCTGTTTCAAGGTTCTTTCAAACGTCTCAGTACTTCTGCTAGAAGCAGCTTCTACTAAAATACTTCCTTGCCTCAGCTTCAGAAAACAGCACAGGAATAGTGCAGTAGACACAATTCTGTTCATTAAGAAAGTCTTGCTCTCTGGGACAACCTCTCAGTCTTCGTCCCAGGTGAGATATTTTCTTCTTTGTAAATGATAATGGAAATCTTTTTTCTTTCTTCTCTCAGTTTGCTTCATCCTTTCCTCCAGGAGCTGTTTCTTCTTTCCAGAACGTTTTCGTGCTCCCACTACAGCTCCCTGTTGGATGCTATAGCTGGGAAAGACTGATGGTGGAAAGAATATTTTTTAGTCAAATACTTTCTGAATTTTCAGCAAAACATTGTTTTTCTAGACAATAGGTTTTGGTGGTGCAAGTGCAGCAAACAGCACCATAAACACAATTTGCAGTGGTGACACGGTGAATGAAACCTTGGTGTGTAAATTTTTGACATTTGAGTGCCTGCCATAAATTTGTGAAGTTGCAGCAGCAGGATGTATTATTTCTTTATCTTCTGTTTTTCTTCTTTCCTCCTCACAAAGTAAATTCTGTTACCAAAAAGGACAAAGAGGTTCTTTCAGCTTTCAACTCCTCATCCTTTGCCATTTCAGCACAAATTTCCTCGTTATATATGGAGATGAATTTCACTCCAAAGTGCTTTCAGCGTCTACTGTACTGAATTAGAAACTGCTACCAGTAATATCCTTCCTGGGAAGGACTAGATGGATAAAACTTTGCTGTCTGGCACATCAGTAAAATACTTCTATTCTTTACTTTCAAGGATAAGGAGTAGGAAGCTCTCAACACCTTTTTTTTTTTTGTGAGGAAAGCATAACTGGAACTTGGATATTTGGATGGATTCTGTGTGTATGGAGTGTTTCTAGGACCCTTTTCACCTCTTGAATCCCACCACAGACCCCAGTGGCTCTGTCCAGAGCAGCTCTCCAGTGGCCTTAATGGCAGCTGGGACATCCCAACAGCAACATTTCAGTGTCTGCAGTTTGGATCTGATTCCCAGACTGGAGGCCAGTAGCCGTGGACACGAATGCATGTCATACCTACATCATGAGATGCCTCCAAATGTGTGGCACTGCCACTTGCACCACGTACCAATGGGCAGCAGCCTCAAAGTGGGTGAGTGACTGCTCTGCTTCAGGGGTCCTTCATCCATCACTAAAATAGCAGGAATCACTTTCTGACCAACATATGGAGCTGTCTTAAAGAGATTTCCTCACCTGTCCAAAGGCTTTAATTTCTGCCCATGTGGAGGTAAATCGTTCAAGGGAGCATCTGTGGTCTTGGGAAAGTTACTGTGCACAGGAGGGGCCATATGTTGTTGCTGCAAGTGCTCAGGTATCTTTGGATTTGGGAAGTAGGTATTTTTAGAGAGAAAATGAGATGGCAGGAATTACAGAATCCCAAAATATCTTCACTGACTTTAGGCAAAGCTCTGTATATGCCATATATGCCATATGTTTTGTGAAGGAACTTCGGGCACCTTCCAGTGACAAATCAAGCCAAGTTTTGGTTACAACTCCATTTTTTTAAGACTCAGCTTTAGCAAAAAAAGACCTCTTGAGTTCTCAGGTTCCGTGCCCTTCTTTCACAGTTGCTCCATCACATCATCACCTTACAAAAGCAGTAATTTGATGTAGAGAGGTCTTTCCATGGCTGCCTTCTGACCCCTGCAAACAACCCTCTCTACACTGTGTGGCCTCACAGCTCCAGAAATCATGAGAAATCATCTCACATCTACCCCAAACTCATCAATGCCAGCAAAAAAAAAAAAAAAAAACCCAACAACCAAACAACAAAAAACAAACAAAAAAACAAGCCCCAAAGTAAGATCTTCAGTTGGTTCAATTAACCAATGAATTTAAACTCAGAGCAAGTGTAGATGATCTGAAGTTTCAGACCAGTTTGTTCCAGATCAAATAAAGAGCTCGTGCATCTGGCAGTTCTCTCAGCCTAACAAAACACATTTTCTATAAGTAATGAGAAGTCGTTTCCTACCCTTGCTGCTCTGATGGTTTAGAAATCAGATTCTATTTAATGGCCCATTTATACTCACTTGATCTAAGTCTTTTATTGATTATTAGTTTGCATAAGCAATTCTTTATCCTTGGTATATTTAAATAGATTAGGCTTATGCCCTTAGCCTTTCTCTTAGTAGCCTAAGCTAGCTGAACACAGTAGATTGAGCTGAAAAAACAAATTCGCCATACGACTCTTTTTAAAATGATCTTTCTTTCTTTCTTTCTTTCTTTCTTTCTTTCTTTCTTTCCTGCTGTTGCTATAATTTTTAGCAAAATATGTTAACATTTTTAGCAAATATAAATATTGGTATTTTCCTAATGTTAATTACATTAAAGTCATCAGTGTCAAAATGACTCAGCATATGTTTTTATTATTATCATTAATGAAATTAATCCACAGGGGTCCCCCCAGCCTTGGCACTCAGGCTTCATGTTGCTTGTATAAAACAGGACAGTGATCATGCTGGAGAATTTAGCCAAAAGAGAAATTCAGTAGAGGGAAAAAAGTGCATTATCACCTCTATGTCACAGTTTAAAACCAAAGATCAGATAAAAAGTGCCTTCACAGCCACCAAATGACCAATCTGTGCTCATGCAAGACTGAGCAGCAAGGGTAGGAAACAGGTTAAGGGAAAGGAAAAGGGTTAAGGAAAAGCTGAATATATATTATAATTCATGTGGATCTGATGTGCCTGAATAGTAGATTTGCCAGGTCAGGGCAGGCTTTCCTGGAAATTAAGTAGGAAGTCTTAGGCTGAAGGTAACCTGAAGTAATCAGTGAACTGAGGGAAGAAATCACTAAAATTACGTCACCAGAAGGGATTGTCTTTGTGGAAGTGTTCCAAAGCAGTGGTTTGGCTCTTAACATCTCAAAGGGAACACACAGAATGGTAATATTAAAAAAAAAAAAAAACAACAAAAAAAACCAAAAAAAGCCCCACACCAAAAAAGAACATAATTTTTTCTGTGTTTAATGCTGAGGTCATACAGGTACCTGTTACACAGAGGCAGGATTTGAGCCAAGGAGACTCTGAAGAGAGCACAGAGCAGCCCATGGGACACAGCTCTGAGGAAAGCTCTGTGGCAGGCTCTGCCCTGGCAGCACTAATCCACTGCTCCTCCTGCTACCTCTGTGAGCCTTACAGCTCTTTCCAGTCGAAGAGGACTTAGGGAAGTGCTGCCCCAAGGAGACAGCGTGAAAACAGAAGACACCTTGTGAATGGTGTTGCCATCTGGTGTGCTCAATGCATGGGACACACTGCCTCCCTGTTTGCCCCAAGAGCTGTGCTGGAGGCACTCGGAGCCCACCCAACGTGCAATCAAACATGACTTTTAACATTGCCCCCACTTCTGAGTGCAGTCTGATTTGAGGCATGCTAAGGTTGTGGAGCGGGAGCTGCAGCACCCCAGCCGGCTCTGGGAACTTGCTGGTGTATCTACACACCACATGAACACCTCCACACCTCCTGCTGGGACACTTGTCCTCCCCGGTTCTGTCCTGAGCCTGTGAGCACAGTGCCATCTGGTGAGACGTGTCTGCAGCCCAAATAAGCCTCGCCTCCCACTCACAAACCCCTTTGGATGGGGAAACCTAAACCGGAGCCTAAATGCCAGCACACCTCTGAGACATAATTTCATAAGGAGAAGCAATAATAGGCCTGGAATTTCACCAGAAATGGCTCATTTGCATGAGTCTTCTTGCTCAGGTATCAGCCGGAGGCTGGATTTACTAGAGCCCCATGCTGAGCTGGCTTCTAATCCAGCCTTCATCCACTGCAACCAGGTCTAAAATTGAATCCTTTGGAACCTGAAGCCCAGAATATGAAATATCCTTGAAAGGGACCCCAAAACATTGGATTTGACATGCCATTGGATTTGTTATACTGTATCAGCTGCCTGGACAACTGCTTCCACAAAGCTCTCCTTTGCAGAGAAAGGTCTTGGGGTCCCCCAGGGAATCCCCTTTGGTTCTTGCTCAAATAGAAAGTAGCATGGAGGGAAATGTCATTGTTGAATAACGTGATTTCTTTACAAAGTGCTTAGGGCCTGCTCCAGATGCCCTCTTGTCGAGCCATGAGATTTCTGTGCATGGCAAGACATGGCTGTGAGATGTCATGGCCTTGGCTGCCACCTTCTCACAAGCATCCCATGAGCACAAACTCCCACCTTGGGCTTCCCAGCTGCAGCCTGACAGCAGGCCTTGTGGGCAGGCAGTGATGATCAGGAATCAGTGGGGTAATTTCTGGTTTATGGGACTTGAAGTGGCTGCATAAAGCAGGCTTTACCTTTCAAAGTAGAGATGTTAATGCATTACCTAAATATACTCACGTCCAGATGCATAGAGGGGAAGGTTGTTTCTCCCTTGTGCTAGGGATGGCACACCCCACCTCCCACCCCCAACACAGCCCTACAGAAGAAAAAACCACAAACTTAACTGACTCCTGTCTTTCCTGCCTGCACAGATCACAGGGATGACTTTGGAATCCACACTGCAGATAGCTAAATGAGGCTGTCAGCAATATGGGCATCTACACAAGCTGCAGGTGTCCAGCCCCACATCACAGTGCAGATGGAGCCAGTGCAGGAACTGTTCAGGTAAATACAGGCTTCTAGAACTGCTTGAGGTGCCCTCAATTACCCTTCTATTCAGGGCCAGCAAGACAAGACCTACATCCTTCTGTGTGGGCCAGGTGGGAGGCACTTAGGGAGCCATAACAGACCATGCCTCTCTGCAGACCCTAATGGGAATTCCCGTGTAGTCATTTCTATTTGACTCTCATTTGATCCATTAGTGAGAGTGAACAAAATCCTGTTTCTCAGCTCAGCTGCACAGCAAGCTTTTCATTTTTTTCTCTTTTTTTTCCCAGAAATCACATATTCGGACAACTGCAATGAGGACTCCTCATTCCACACGTGTTGATACCGCACTGAACTCCATCCTAGCTCATTTGTGGTGACGCAACTGTTCTGTGGTACTCCTGCTTTTTCTCCTTATCATTCACCATAATTACTCTACAGCAAACACATGGTTCTGTTTCCCATGAGTTAAGTCTACAAGTAGGGAATGTGCTTCTCCCTTTTGGAGGGTTAGACTTTTCAGTTGTGTTGAACAGATACGGGGTTAAATATAGTTCACTATCCTCCAGCTGAGGAGGACAAATGCACTGAAAGGTGGCAAAAGGCATATTTCATGAGTGAGAAAATGAAATAAAAAAATGAAAACACACAATGTTATCTTCTGTTGTCAATGGAACAGCACTTTTCATTATGTCTGTATGCAGTGGGAATATTAACTCTGATATGCGGAAGTGCAAATTAAACTGCTGATTTAGATTATCATATTTCAAGAATAGTATACTTTATAGGCTTTTTAAATTTTTCATTCCATGTAAAACCTCTGTGAGTTATAAGCCTTTTTTGTCAACTATATCTTATAAGTGAGAGGTTTATATTCCTGCTGTTATATTAAAGGAGGCTTTTGCTGCTAGGAGAGTTTCGCATTTTATTCAGCTGTGGTAACTTTCCCTTATACTCTAGCACGAAGCACAATTAAGACAGAAATGTTCAGTAGCTTTATTATGCTCCTGTGTGAGAAGCTGATCTTTTTATACCCCACTTCATTTTTCAGGGACTCCCAATGGGTTTTGCAAACTCTACACATTTGCCTAGCACACTCTGTTGTGGCATAAACAAAGAATACATGGACTTCAATAGGGGCTTTGGCTTTTATATTTTTAGTAATTCCACTTTCCCTTACTGCAAGTTTCAAGAGTACTGGAATTTCTCAGTTAATATTCTGGGCTTGTGAGTAAATTTCGCTCACATTAATTTGGGCTATTCGTCACTTTGGGGGATAAGCAGGGGAACAGAGGACTGGAATTTTTAAAGAAATGTATTTATTATTTAAAGGAAAATTTTCTTTACACAGAACAACACACAGGCTTACCTCCTGAACTACCAGTGGGAGACAATCTCTGATGAGTGCCATTCAATAAAAATGAAATAAACGCTTTTTGGTTTTGTTTTGGGTTTTTTTCTACAGGAAACCAGAAAACATTCCTAAGGAAGTAACTCCATTACTAACCTTTCGAGCGCTGGATTTTTGATTTAGCCTGGCTTTCTATGGACACACACCGTGTGCATTTGTTGCCCTGGGTTCTGCTGTCTGGTTGTTCCCTCTAATATCTTGCAAATCTATTTGCCAATTTTGATTGAATTTGATGGAGTAATTGAAGACTCAGTGATACAAACAAATGAGGTGAGGACATCTGGCTCATTACCATGCCTTGGATGGACAATGGCTATGGACCCAGGGAGCCTGGGTAATAATTGTAATGAAAGTTATCTATTGTTACTTTCCCAGGATTATCCTCTGGTATCTGGGGCTGAAAGTTCACAGGGATCCCAAGCCACAGCTGCTTCCTTTGTGTCTTGTAATCTTTCCTACAAAACCAAGGCAAATCTTGCCCTATTCTGCTTGTGTGATACATATTTAAAGTAGAAAAAGAGACCCTCTGAATAAGCTGACTGAGTGAAAGCTGCAACATGAGCAGTTATTCCTTACTAGACTTTAATAAAAAGTTACTCTCCCCGGAGGTTATCCAGCACACTTTGTCTTTTGTCTCTCAATTCGTTAGGCCTTGATTACATTGTGATAAATTGTCCTGAGTAAAGGAAAGTGTGAAGCAGACAGTCTGATATTTCCTCATTTTCTGCCTTACCTCTTGGGCATTGCCAAGTAAACTGCCATGGAGACCAGCACATAAACATCCCTTCCCCAAGACAGTCTTGTGGGAAGAAGCCAAGGAACTGAAACATCCACAGCAGGAGGCTTCACCTGGCACTGTAATTTATAGTGACAGCCACACAAAACATTTTCTCAATGAGGGACATGAGAGGAAAGTGCCTGGTCTGACCTTGTGTGTGTCAGCAGGCGGAAACATTTCACAGCTTCTGCCCTGCACCAAGCTCTGCAGCTTCCAGACCATCCCAGGGGATGGACATGGTCACCTCGTGGCTCTCAGAGCCCGGGGGACTTCGGGCTGGGCACACAGTGACTCACTGCATCAATAGCACTTCTAGTCCCAGTATCTTCCTAAGGCTGCCTTAAAATTCTCCTTCAAAAACACCAGAATCAAGCAATTTAATGGTACTACTAAATGTCATTGTCAACACTGGCTATACTTGCCACATGAGCTCTTGGTCCCTGTTATTTTTTTCTATGATCTTCTTGTGATGATTGAATGTTATAATTTCCAGGATTCCCACAGGCGATCATTAAAATGCTGGCAAGTTGGTATTGATGATTGGTTTCCACTGCACAAGCAGAGTATTTCTCAGCAGATAAGTACACATTTTTTGCCTTGAACAGCGAAAGAAAAGTACACTGAATTTCTTTCCCACTGGCTGTTTATATTTCAATACACAAGGATAATTTATACAAGAAAATATAACATTCGTGATTGCATCCAGCATTTACAAAAAGAGGCTCTTCCAATTTGAAAAGAAAAAATTATGTAGGAGATGGGGGACTATTTCTATGTTGATTTTGACTTCTGAGTCATCAAGTTAGGAGAAGGCCCTGTGGCAAAAGTGCTCACCCTGCATGGAGGGTGGAAATAAATTGAACATGAACACAAACTGGAAAGGCGACAGCATCTCTACACGGCCCTTTCCCTCTCCATGCTAACCATTATGTACCCAGGAAAATTCATGGTGAGGTGCAACCCCTTCCAAAAAGGCAGCTGTTGAAAAAACCCCAAATGTGTATTATGTGGGGATGTAAAAGTCCCTCCTGGTCTGAGGGGGGGCTGTGTTTGAGGAGCGCATGCTCTGGCTTGTGCCTTTGGTGATCGCATTACAGAGTCCCTTTGCTCAGCTCAGCCCAGGACCTCAGCAGTCACAAGAAGAGCAGCACACAAGCTGGAATGCCCTGGGTTAGGATGTGTGACCCTGTGGCAACACCTCAGCAGACACAGGCAACTCACACTTTGTGTGAGCTTTGTGGAGGGTAAGAAAAAGCACCCCAAAAGCAGGCAGTGATATTGGACATAACTGAAATCCTTGCTGATGCCTAATGCCAGGCACTGGCCTGGGAATAACAGCTCCAAAACCAGCTTTCTCTGCTGGAAGAAGCTCTATTACACTGAAGGAAAGAAGAACTAGGAGCACAGAAAGCCCAGCTGTCGATGGTGTGTCTCAGTCTCTTCCTGCTGTGCCTCTTCCAGCACCGGTGGAGAGCACCAGAGTCTTCCAGAAGTGTTTCCCTGCTCCCTTCATTGCCCATACAAAGTGCATGGCTTCCTTGTCTAAGTGCTCAAATAAACCCCTGCTTCAGTGCAATGGATAAAGGCCACAGTCTCACCTTCTGCTTCACTGCCAAACTTCCTCCACCAAACTTTTCACTCTGCAAGGCTACAGCAATCACACCACCATGGCTAAGGCAGTCACACCACCATGAGGTCAGGGCTTTTGCCAGCATATTGGACCTTGCTGCAGGGAAAAGCACAGAGAGTTGTAAGAACCAGCCCGTGGCTGTGGTTGTGCATGTGCTGGCCCATGCACAAAGTTACCCATCAAACACCATCATTTGCTTTACCTCAGCTGACCCAGCGTGGACCCATTTTCTTAACGCAAAACGTGCAGCAGTGGGAGTTATATTGGCGATAAACTGTGCAAATCCGGCAGCTGAAAGCAGAATGGTTCCTTCTGAGCTGGAGCAGGCACTTTGTCAGCTCCCTGCTGGTGACTAACAAAGCAGGTAACCTTTTCTTTCTTGCGGGGCCTTCCTGAACGGGCTCAAAATACAAATCAATCTTTATTAATGCTGTCACTCCTCCTGCAGAGGTGCTCTCCCTCAAACCCACTTTTTCTTGTGCAGAAACAAGGGCTTTCCAGCAGATTACCCATACCTATAATTACACCTGAGATGCCAGATGGTCATCTGCTGACGGGAAGGTGACCTAGCAGGTAACCACCTAACAAATAGATGACGCTCTGCCAGGGTGACACAAGACACAAACGAGCCAACAGCTAAGGCGGTACACGTGGCAGTTTGCAAAGAGCTCTGTCAGCTGCATTGATGGGGAAGGAGGGGAATTGTGTGAAGAATGAACCAAGTACTTACCACTCTCTACTGATTTCTGAATAAATAATTTTTCCCCTCTAAAATAAAAGACTTAGCGAAATAAATTTGTTGGTGTTTTTTGGTTTTTTTCCCTCCTGTACAGTCACCGTTGTGTGGGGTCCTTTGCTTCCCCCTGCTGTCACCCTGAAACGGCACAGGGTGGGCTGTGGCTCCAGCCAGCCGTGGGAGTGGGGAAACTAATGAGGATGGGCTCCGCCGGCAAGCGCTCCCGCATCCCACAGCTCCCACGGTGCTGCCGTCGAGAGCTGTGAGAGCGGGAGGCCAGGAGGAATAAAAGCCAGCAAGCCCCCCCCTCCGTGCCTCACCGCCCACGGGCAGAGTCCCAGGGAGCCGAGCAGAGCTCTGGGGTCCCACCGGAGAGGGCTCTCCCAGCTGGCTTCCACTGAAGGCTGGATTTTGCTGTTCCTCTGCCTCATCTCCCACACGTGCAGGTGAACGGATTTGGCACCCACAGCACTCTCAGGTAAGAGGGGTTTGCTGGGAACTGGACAATGTGCTGGCATAACAGCCAGTGTGGGGCTTTGTGGTTTGTTAGGAAACCGGATCTGGAAGAGGACTTTGCTCTGAATATTTCAGAAAAATAAAAAGAAATTGTTCCCTCTAGCAGTACTTAGAGAAGAGCCCTTGCTCCGGAGGGGTTTGCTGGCCCATGTACACCTCCCGTGTCCCAGCAGGGATCCCCTGGCAGTCAGAAGCCATCAAGTGGGAACTGGGACCTTAGGAAGCCCCACCAATTCTGCCTGCTGTGTACACCAGTGCGGAGTGGGGCACCTGCATCTGGGAGAGAGAAGAGCTCAATTTGAAAAGTCTGAACACCATAGTACAAATGTGGACATGCCTCTTGTTTGGACTGACACATGGCCAGCCTGAAGTTGTCTTTTGGCTTTGCTGTAGGTCAGGCATGCACCAGTCAGTCAGTGCTATCAGTCAGTGTTGACTCCTATTATCTAAATATTTAGGATGAGAATAATGACCAGAAAAATAGTTTAAAGCTAAACCTAGCTGAAATAACAAAGGAAACAGGCTGGAGGGTCTGTGCCACACACACTTATCACTGTGCTTGAAAGGGGCAAGGAACTGAGTTACAGCAGGAGGCAGTAATGTGAGACACAGCATGTGTTCCAAGTGGGCAAACCTGGCTGCTGACCACCAGCAGTGAGGGCACTCAGTGAGGAGTATGGGACAGCCTGGAAGGGGCACAGGGGTGCTGTGACTCTAGTGTGGCTCAGCTGCAACCTGCCACCCTAAAAAGCAGCTATATGGAGAGGCTCTAGCCTCCTGCAAGGGGTTCAGAGACTTGTCCCTGGTGCTTGCTGGCCCTTCTAACCCAAGGGCAGGTCCCTTTCCATTGGGGAAACAAACTCAGGGAAGGACTGATGGGAGGAGGTCCAGAAGTTGTATTTGGTCTTTATCTTTTTTTCCTGGCTGAGTTTTATGTTTTTCATATGACTTTTCCAACTCACTATCAAACTGGGAGCAGGTACAGTGGGGCAGGATACCTTCCTGCCCTTGTATGCCACCAGTCTTTGTGCTGTGCCAATTTCAGTTTCCTGTGAGTTTCAGTGACAATTTCCCCGTTTCAGCTGTGAAACAAAACAATTCTGCAGCTGCCTGGCTGCTGAATTGCACTTTAGCACCCTCACGCATTGGCACAAAAGAAAATAATTCATCCTTAACACCCACAGCAGCTTCTGCAGAATCACCAAAGGTGTGGGGGAAAGGGGCAACACCTCTTTATCTGGCTAATAGAATGAATTCTCTGAGGGATTTGTCAGTCCTGGAGAAGTCCAAGCCAACACCTGAGGAAAGACCGAAACCATTACCTGGTAGTTATGTGTGTTGTGTTCTTGTGTGAACACGCTTTGTGCACAGCCATCATGAAATTGCTTTCTTTATCTCACCTGTTAGAACCGCACACACAGAGCTCTGAATCACGGTCACTTCTGGGCTCTGTCACTAGGTGGTGACATGCTTCCAGATACCGAGTCCCCCTTCAGTTTGCCTTTTTCTTCCAGTGTAAAAGAGCAGTAAATAAAGACAAAACGTCCGTTTTACCCTCTGCTTATGGACATAAACAGCATTCCCAGCCCCAATAAATTCTGCTTAAGATAATTTGATATTTAACTGATTTTTAATATGGCATTGGATTGATTAATATTGTTTCTGTAAGAATTACTGTTATAAAAGTAATTTTAGTCATAGACTTTTACATAAAGACTAATATTCCCGATGTATGCATAATTTAGAGCACCTTCGTCAGCAGATATTGCCAGATGCAAAATTAATGCCTGTTTGTGCATCTTCTAGAAAGAAACCTGCACTGAAAGCTTTAACGTTAGTATGTCATTTGGTTGGGAAAAGTACCAGTTTCCCTTCCTCCTTTCTGTTTTCCCTGAGCATGCAACAGTGCTTATTTTTTTCCTTGAAATGCTCATCAATAGTTGCAGCCCATAGGCACAGTGTTTGCTCTGCTGAAGAGGGTTTGGTGGCTGGTACGAGACACATGCCCTCACCAGAGGTCAGGCACTCATATGTAATTTTCATTCCAGTCCATCATTCAGTACGGATGGAGATGTCTTCTGGGATATGAAGATGAGGGCTGGAAAAGAAGAGCTAAGTTCCATGAGGCATCTGATGAGATCAGGCACACTAGAAACCTGGAAGTATATGTTGGTGGCTGGCTGCTGCCTGCGAGGGTTACTGATCTGGTGAGATGTCTGTGAAAGCCTCAGTCCCTGACTCTTGCTTGGTCATTTGCCCACAAGTAAAACCACACCTGCCTCTATTAACTGCCAGGAAACAGAATCTGCAATGCCATTGTGCAAGGGGCAAACACAATCCCCTTCCCCATGGCAGCAGAGGGTCCTGTCTGGGCTTGGATACAGCCTCCTCTGCTCAGCCATGACTAGTAGGGCTTGGACAGACTTTGGAGAGGGATATGGCCATGGATCAGGTGGTTGAACAAGTCTGTCTTTATCTTCAATACATGCCTGGGACCCTGCGGTCCCTAGTAGGCTCGGGGCCAAGCTGGACACAGCACTGCACGAGAAAGCCCTAGGGTGGATCTCATGTCAACTTAGAACACAGTGAGGCTAAGCTTAAAATACTGCTCTCTAACCATTAAGAAATCTAGAGGCTAGTTTGAGGTAGGTTCAGGAATGCAGCTTCCCTTATCCTGGCCTCCTCCACACACACCTTCCTCTGTCACACAGCTGCTGGTGGTTGCAGACTTGTGGTGACCCTGGCCAGAAGCTGAGGCTTGGAGCATATGTATGTGTGTGTGTGTGTGTGAGCTTTCCACACTCCCACTAATGTGGAATGCTACTTAACTGTCTGGTGCTGTCTGAGGCCCGACCTTGGATGCCTGACTGCTTGCTCATCCCTCAACCCACCTTGTAAAAATTCTTCTTTACAAGGAGCTACTTTCTAATCCAGCTACTTTTCTGTCAAAGGCATGTTGTTCTGGGTTCCCTGTGGTTTGCAGTTTTTATTCCATATTCTTCTTCAGAATCCTCCTTGACCTTAAAACTCTTTTCATCCTTTCTCCTCCTTTTTTTCTTTAATTCATTTTTGCTCACTAGTTAATTCTTGCTGAGGTTTGTGTAGCAAACGCCACCTGTTTCCCTGGGTTTTCTTGTAACATTTAAATACTCTTTGTTCTGCCCGAAACCAATCAAAGTGAAGATAGAACCTTTCACAGTTTTCAGGAAGATGGCATTAACACTTCTTCCCCAGCCTCCCCGTGAGCCCAGAGCTCGAGCATCATCACCAGCAGGCAAGCCTGGAGCTGCTGGAAGGCATACCTGCCTCTGGGTATGCCACGCTGCTGGCTGGGTTTGTGTGTGCTTGGGGTTTTTGAGGGTAGTGAAAGCCTGCCAACATGTGTGAGTACTCTGAGTCAAGATACTTAGTAAGGTAAAGACACTTTTCATAGCCATATTGATTTCTCTGTCTCCACAGGCACCCCAAAAGGCTCACCACGATGGCTGCTGGCCTGGAGAAAGCCTGCCACCGGTGCATATCTAAAATTGCCAGCAATGGTAAGGCAGTTCTGGTAGCCATTGCCTCAGGTATTTAAGCAGCCCTGTTGCTAAGCCAAGTATATAAAGGAATCATGATGGTACCAAGTCCCACCTGAATCTTCCACTGAAGTTTCCTTTCCTAGATAATTTTGGGAACTGATGTGCAATAGTAACTCTAACCTAACAGCAGCTGCCTGTTGCAGTATTTGAAGCATAGCAACCAGCACAAAATTTCAAACAAACACCACCATGTACCTAAATATGGGCAGCAACAGACAGCCTAAGCAAAATAATGTGTTTGCCTCCTCTCTGAAGTGTTACCTTACACATGCAGTGCATGCAGAAACATCCACAGGGAAAATCACCTTGTGAAGAGCAGCACAGCCAGCCTGAGAACAAACTCTCCTAGGAGCGATTCCCGCCAAGCAAAACTGCTGCCAGCCTGTGTGATGGCACAGGGACACAAGTCTGGGGATGGAATATGGTCAGGAATATCCCCTCTTTCACCTAGTGAGATCTGGGACAGGTTATTCTTCCCTCTGCTTGTCTGGTTCCTGGCACAAGGGCCACTGCAGGTGGGGGTATCCCCCATAAGCAGCCCCTTGCTGTGGGTTGGAAGCATCAGTTGTCTGGACAGAGGTTCTTTTGCATTACAGCCTGGGCTTGCTCAGGTTTTAAAGCAACTGGTTCTCCCCACCCAGGGTGGAGGACACAGAGGGCTGTAATGAGCTGACAGCTGGTTGAACAGGCTGGTTCTTGCTCTCCAAGGAGCAACGCAGCAGAAAGTTGACCTGGGCTGAGGCTGTGCAAGCTGCACAGAGGTACAGGAGAAATATACTTCAGAGGTGGGGTTTTGTAAGATCAGGGAAGCAGTGTCCTCAGCAGGAGGTTGAAATCCATGGGTTTTAAAGCAGCTTATTCCTGCTGACTGCATCTCCTTTTCACTCTGAGTTGCAAGTGCCTTTTGCTTTCACTTCTAGAAGCAATTCCTAATTCCACTCAAATACAAGAAGCAGCAAACCCCTTGACCACTCATCATAACTGATACTTTACCCACACTAATTGCTGCATTTGGAAGTCTAGGGTGTTACCTTGGAGTCTTCTGTATTCCTGATCTTTCCTTTGCCTGAAAGGCTCTCAAAGCTCAAAATGAACTTTTATTAATGATTAAACCCCCTCAATTCCTTGCTGTCTTACAACCTGGCAGAGAAAATCAGGCCAAAGGGACAGAAAGCTCAACTCAGGCCTCCCTGCAGAAACCTGGCACAGGTAGGGAAGGAGAGGATATTTTCTGGCCTACTTTTTCATGCTCATCACTGCCCCAGGGGAAAGGAGGGCTGGGGAGGGATGGAAAACAAGGGGTGCAGAGCATGCACCCTCATTACACGCTGACAAGCAGCTGGGAGTGGAATTGGGACCCAATTAGTCCCTGCGGGATCCCTCACATCCTGCAGAAAGAACACGCAGGGAGGATCTGGACTCATTGGTGAATATCACAATTTAAAAGGTCAAAAGTGGTATTTTCTCTGATTTTTGTTCCTAGTGTCTACAAGCAAAATGTTACCGTTCTCTGTTATTAAATTACCACTGGAACTTCAATGATGAGAGCGAAAAGAATTAATCCTTTAGAAATTTTTTTAAAGATTGGGATTAGTTCTGATCTCACCTATGCTCTTCTACACTAGAAGCACCCTCTTGGGTAGCTGAGAAGTTACCCATGAGTGAGGAACTCAGAAATACTATTCCAGAAAAGTATCTTCAGGTTCTTGTCATGCTTAAGTTCAAAATAAGCTCAGCTTTAGCTATGGATCAGCTTATGCATCCAAAATTGATTTTATGTTCATTAAAATGCAAGCCCTCATGAAATGCAGTGATGCTCCATTTCACTTTTCCTCATCATCCTGTATTTATTTTTCAAAGAGCTTTTCAGCAAAATCTACATTTGTACCTTTGGTCTCCTGGTATTTAAATAACTCCCAAGAGCCAACCCACCTGTGGAGCATCTTTTCATTCTCGGTGTAGCAATTTAAATTCAGTCTTCAATTTATTGACCAAAATAAAAAAGCCTAATCCACTACCCTGGGTCTACTGCAAAGCAAACTGAATGGCTCTATATGTAATGCCTAAATATTGTTATAAAATTACTTCTGGAAATTATTCACAAGGGGCCAAATCCAGAATTTAGACCATGGCGTAACTGTAGTTCAGTATCCAGAGGCATAATATAAAATTCAGGCTAGACACTCTGCAATATTGCTCAATCCCCAAAGCACCTACACCTAGGACATAAATTTTAGGTGATGTGATGCTGATATCTGGGTATCAGAGTTCTATATTGCAGTAATTCAATCTTGCCTAAGCAAAGAGAGGAACACAGCAAATAGCTGGTGGCCCTGAGCTGGGATTTGGTCAGTTTCCTCACATTTCCTCTGCCTCAAATATAAAGTTTGCACTGGAACTAGAGGCGTCCATGGGAATGGCTGTTCCTTACCCTGAATCCTCCAGCTTCTGAGCATCCAGTTTGGTCAAGGGATTAAATCACGCCAGGGACGGGATTCCTGCCATTCATCCCCAGAGACTATTCCATCAATATATCTCCTTGCTATGGCATTTAGCCTCATGAACAGAGCAGTCTGTGGTTTTGCTTAAGGATATCTCATCTCTCTACTCACAGGTCTGGTTTTGAGTGCTCAAACCTTGCTGTTATTTTCTTATTTGGTGGTGGCCAGCCAAGCTGAACAGATTTAATTCCTTTCCTTCATGTTACTTCATTCAAGTCTTTTCTGCATATCCCATCTGAAAAAGTGACATTTTCCCGTGACTTGAAAGCACAGAAAGACAGCCAGTAATCACAGCTACCAAAATCACGGGCAGACTCGTCCCTGGTCTGTAAAACATTCGATCTTACTGGGGCTGATTCCTCAGAAAGCTCCGTTGAGACTTTCTCTGCCACCACCACACCCCCACAGGCTCCATTCTTTCTTTACTCCAAGTGCCTATCAGTACTGCAGGGGATGCCTGCAGATGCCATGAAGGAATAAAACATGGATGAAAATACCTGCTCCCCATCTGCACTCCAGCCTGTTAGACCACCCATGCTGCAGTGCAGCACACTGTGACACTGCTTGCTAAGCTACTGCATCGCCATCTGCATCTGCCTCAGGGCATCAGCAGGCATGGGGCACTGCCAACTGAATTTGACCCAAATTTCCTAACACCCAGACTGCTGGGAGTCAGGCCCCTTCAGAGCAGCATTCCCACAGGGTATTGTCCAAAGGGCATACTGTGAATTTTCACACAGAGTTTTGCTCCTCAGCTTGCTCATGCAGATAAATCCTGGGGTAACTGCAGACTTTGTTTGAAGCTGGTAGTATCTTGTTTAAAAAAAAAAAAATAAAGAAATCCTTTTTTATCCAGAACCTGACAGACTACAGAACAAATATCACCTGGGAGTGATGGTAATATGACCAACATTTAATTTATTACTGTATTTATTATCAGAGAGCTTGTCACTCTACCTAGCAGCTTGCACTACAGCTGTATTAGCGTACTACTGAGGAGAGTAGATAGATTGAGATTTATATTCATAAATCGCTTCTGAAAATCCTGTGAAGACTCTTACCTGAAAAGAAAGAAACTTTTCTCTCTCTTCAAAGTAAATAGGGACAGCCTGAGCTGATCTGGAACTTCCAAGTGCTTGGAAAACTTGGGGCAGCAAAATAAAGTCTGAGGAGCTCACGGGTGAATTGGTGTCACCTCCAATACTGCCTCCAGATCCCAAGCAAATGCCAGAGGGCAACACGCTGTGTGTCTTGAGGCCAGGCACAACAAGGGAGTGGCAGATGCCTGGGAGGAGAGCTGCAGTGCAGGAGCATGGCTGTGGCAGATGCAAAGGCTCGGGCATCAGACAGAAGAGAGACCATGACATACAGCCAAAATGTCAACAGTGACCTCAAGTATGTTTACTTCTGTGGGGAAATCCTGGCAAGAGGAATTCAGCCAAACAGCAGATTTATATCAGCTGACTGTACTGCTGGGCAGGAGACACAAAACCTGCACCCACTGATCTAATTTTTGTGACTGCAGGTTTTAAGGAATGTGCAAGATATTCAGCCACCTGTTCTCTTCTTCCTCTGCTGTGATCCCAGACACGAGCTCTTCCCTCCATCCATTTCCCAGCACGTTAGGATCCCACATCAGGACTTCACCAGTGCCCCAGCAGGCGCTGCCCTGCTGGTACAGAGCAGTGAGTTCAAAGGCACCAGATACCCTTTCGAGGCATGCCTGGAAACACTTCTCGAGTTGTGTTGTGTTTTTAGCGACTATCAGCCCTTTTTTGCTACTTATTCCAGGAATGGGGCCAGGGGCTTCTCTGACCAGCCTGTGAGGCGATATCACCGACATAAAAATACGACAAGCCCCACATGTGGACCTGCCTGCACAGCAGCGTCCTCTCTGCTGAGCCGTGCTACCCTGCGGCAAGTACCATTTTCTGAAGTAATTTGTCTTCGGACCAGAACGGGGCAGCACAGCCCAGACAAACGCAGGCAGAGAATGCGTGTATCCCAGCTGAGCAGCATTTCTGTGAAACCCCCACACATTTAGGGAAAATCAGTCTTTAGCGCTGCTAGCGACACAGAGAGTGGCTGCAGAGCCCTGCCAGTTGTGTAGGCAATTGTTGAAGAGTCTCACTTTGTTAAACATGGATCTGGAAGCCTTCCCAGACTATGCATCTGCCCCTCCAATTCGAGACCTAAGAGGCTGTAGCTGAATGGGGAGATAATGAGTAAATACATTCCCAGCGACTGCTTTGGGAGCGGAATTAATGAAGCATTATCTTTTTCTCTTGAGCTCTGACTGGTCTCTACCTCCCACTTCTCCCCTCCAAAAGCGGGCTGTTGGGCAGATGTCAGACACAAGCAAACACGGACACCTGTCTGCCAGATGTGCAGCCTCACATGCACATGAGCCCCCTGAGCTTTTTTTCAGAGCTTACTGCAGCGTCCCTCCCCGCGGTCAGGCAGAACAGGGGCTGCACAATTAACAAATGAGAGGATGCCTCCTCCTCCTCCTCCTTCTCCCGGGCCCCTGAGCACTTCCCGTGCAGCACGGGCAGGGACAGCAGGCAGCTACGAAACCACAGGCAGAGGGGTGACGTCGCTCCGAGGGCTGCGCTGCAATGACAGCACTTGTGGCCACACCAGGCAGTCGGTGCAATGCCTGCAGACTTGAGCAGCACCCCTTTGGGCACCAGATAAATGAGTTGCCCAGCCTGCGGGCACTGTTTGCCCAAAAATTATGTTGGAAGCCCCACTCATTTACAGTACCATCGCTTCTTAATATGAAAGAATAGTCTAGATAACTTAACAGCAAGAGGAGCTAGCACAAAATGTGACATGTGGTGAAAAGGGAGGCTCTAGGCTGAGTTGTTCTAATGAGAGGCTGTCAGTGGTTGAAAGAGCTTAGTCAAGTGTAGGACATTATTCAAGCAGAGGAAGAATTTCTGTATTATGCAGCACTCAAGAGATAAGAGTCTGAGCAAAAATGAGAGAGAGGCGGGGGGGGAGACTGGACGACAGGGAAAGGAGGAGGGGGCTGCACAAAGGAACAGAAGTGCCTTCTTTAGCTCAAAATACCCTCAATCTCTCCCAGTTCATAGAGATAACAAACCTGCTACTGCCGAGAAAGATGTCTCACAAGCGCTTAAGTGTAAGATCCTGGTTCTCTGTGGAGAAAACACGAGCAGTGTGTGGGGGATGGTGTGTTCCCATGAAAAGTGTCTGCGAGTCAGAAAGCCTGGCGGATCTGCTCTGAATTTTGATGCTGTTCCTATGTCCTCTCTGTTTCTCCTTCTGTAAAACAGAGGCAGTGATGCTGCCCTTTTTCTCTACGGCAGCCTGAGGGTGGTATTTTGGCAGTGCTGCAGAATTTTCCGGAGCAGCACTGTCTGCAGGGTGCTGGCAGTGTCCCTGCTCCTGCATGGCCAGGAGGACACCATGCACCTTGCAGAGGTTGCAGTTCCCTGGCATGGGGGACTGCAGGACACAGTATATCCGGGGAAAGGGCTGGTCCCAAGCCAGCTCCAAATACTTGCTCCAAGATTTTTTTCGCAAGCCTCCAAGGAGACGTCCTACTCCTTTTCTTATCCATGCTCTGCTCAGCCCCTCTGCAATCTCTGCCCACCTGCACTTTGGCACCCTTAGGCACGCACTTGCAGCCGCCTGAGCCACTTCTGGAAGGGCTCTGAAGGGACACTTGCCACAGAATGTCCTCATTATATTTTACTCTCATTTGGCAGGGCAGCGTTTCACTTTAATGTTGCCAAGTGCTCATTATTAGGCACAGAGGTGACAGCTCTTGTGAGACAGGCTGCTCACACTGTTCTAGACGCTACTGTCCCTCACCCCCCGTGAAGGTAAGCATTCATCCTCTGCATCACCTGGCTGTGCAGGGGAAACATCACGGCTCAGATACACCAGCAACTCTCTAGGGAGTAAGTAAGCCCCTCAGGTCTACTCACCTGCAGGGAGAGTCTATGTGCACCCCTAAGAGCATCCTTCCACACAGCTTAAGCTGATCTATCCCAATGACAAATCCCACTTCTTGCAGCAGGGCTGCTGCCTTTGTGCTCATGAGCTAAGCTGGGTCAGGGAGTTAGACCAGCCAGAAACTATTCACATCTGTGATAAAGACAGTTTATTTAGCTATCAGTGAAAACTAAGTGGAATGGCATTAAAACTGCTATTTGCTTAGCAAACAGATATGGCTCATCAGTTGCCATGGATTAGCTGATGCAAAATTACTCGTTACTGCACAGTCACCTAGCAGTGCCTCTGAAAAGGATGCAGGATAAGGCAGCAGTGGATGACTCCTTGCCCTTGGATTAAGACAAGATGCATGTAGTAGCTGAAAAAGCAGTTTGTGTCTCTCACTGCATCCTGGAAGTGATAAAACATGTGCTGGTCTCATCACCGCAAATGCTGCAGGTGATATTCCCACTCCATCAAGTGCACTGCATTTCTTCCTACACAACTGTGTGGATACAGAACATCTGTAAAGAACTGGATGGAAATGCTGGCCTCTAAACTTGAACTAGCCCAAATAACACTGTCTTTCTTTTCTCCTTCACAGCATGCTTTATATTTGGGCTTCTCGCTTTCCTTGCCTTACCACTGTCCATGACTTTTATTGGTAAGTTGACTACTAAAGTAAATTGAAAATAGAAACTTCCTGGCACTCTGTGGCAGGTTAGCATATCTGATGGAAGAAAGGAACTGGAAAATTCAGGGTTTCCAACTGTTAAACCCCTGTCTTGGTACTTTAGCTTCAGACAGAATCTCAGCCCACATTCCACATCAGGGAGGAAGGAGTACTTGAATTTTGACCCTGTTTATCTTAAAAACCCCTCCAGTGTGTTTTACCTCAAAATCCAGCTTTGTCTGTGGGAGGAAGCTCAGAATCTGACACATGAGAAGATTTCATTATGCAGGATCCCTCTGTATTAACTACACTGCAAAAAATTTTAGAAGCATAGTGCTGGAAGGGAAAAAGAGATGCTGTAGGCTGCTATTTCTCCACCTTTTTGAAAGTCAGACCTGGTTTTTGGCTGATCTGTCTCTGTATAACCCCTCAAAGGCTGGATTTGTGAGTAGCATTTCAAAATCAAATATTTAAGAAAGGAAAATCCTTTGAGCTGAACAATTTTATACCTTTTTAAACTGCATAAGGCCCCTCTTTTCTTAAGCATCACCTTTCCCTTACCATTAACATAGATCTTTATTTTTTTTATAACACTTCATTGCTCCCTTTGGGCCTTTCACATCCTCCATATGGGTTGTGAACCCCACTTGAGAAACATCAGTGGAGACACCAATCCACCTCTGCTTTCAGACAGGATTCTGTGCTCACAGTGTCCCTGACAGATGTCTAACTTGCCCTTGCTCAAGGACATTCCGTGGCTTCCCAAGAAGGCTATTTCAACATTTTATTGCTCTCAAAGACAAAATATTTTTCCCCATATCCAACCTAAATCTTCCCTATGGCAAATTAAACAGATTACAGCCTGTCCTGCCCACTGTGGTCACAAAAACATATTGGTCACTGTCCTACTCAAGAGAACCTTTGAACTGTTTGAAGGCTGCTATTATAACCTTGTTCCATCTTCTCTTTTGTTTTCCCAGAGGTCTTAAAAACCTGATTCTTTCATTCTGACCTCACAGGTCACTGTTTCTGTAGCTTTTTTTTTTCCCATTTTTGCCTCCCTCCTTTGACCTCTGGCCAATGTAAGTATTTTTCCTTATTAATAAAAGAATGATGTAACACAGGCCTCCAGCTGAGACCTGAGGAATGAGCAGTGCAGAGTAATTAGCTCCTCTGTTTAACATGCAGGATTTCTGTAAACACACCTCAAAATGAAACATGGTCTCTCTGCACCAACCCATTTCCTCCAATTTAGTTTATGGTGCATTGTAAGCCCAGATGGTTTTTGGCAGTGCTGCTCCCTACCAGACATATCTTGTTTTTTATTTACCTTGAAGTTTCCTCCCCTACACACAGTGTTTGGCTCTATCATTTTTCGTCTTGTAGATTTTGAATGCCTTTTTCCAGTGTATCCAGATCACTTTGAATTCAAAGTCCTCAAGAGCCCTTGTCTTTGAAAAGCTGTTCACCTAGTGCCTCGTTACTCATGAAAGATGGTCCAAAGGAACTCCAGATGCAGATGCTGAGGGCAAGCTGCATCCCACCTAGATGGGCTTGTGCAGCTCGGACTGTGTGCATCCACAGCCAGGCTGAGCGCTGCGTGTTGTCCTTGCAGGCTGTTAAAGGGAAATGGACATTCCTGACAGTGAAATTCCCACACCCTCTCTTAGGTGTCTGCCTTGAGATGAGGTGACTTTTAAGGCAGTGGGGACACCTGGCCCATTGGCATGGATAGTTATCCAAACCCACATAATAAGCGTTCAGCTAAAGGTTGGTGCTATTCCCTTAATCTGGGGCTTTCAAAGTACCACTCATGACTATGGTGGGATTCCGATTAGGATGTCCTAATTAGGAACCAGGGAGTCCTAACAAGGGATTAGGGAGCAATTAGGAAGTAGGGAAATGGACTGAACTGTTACATCTCAACACTTCTGCTCTTATACTTAGCCATGACTTAAGATTGCTATTTATCCCTTAAGAAGATTCTAGCTTTAGCCTTTCCCCAGGCTGAATATGCCTGAACTGTGAAATAGGGATGGGAAGGTATAATACAAAATGTGGCACGGTTTCCATGCATACTGACATCCTGCCTTCTGGAAATGAATCCAGGTCTGGAATCTGACCACTTAGAAATATAATTTCTCAGGAATATTTCACAGTATCTTTAAGATCAGAGTAGTGTAAAGTCTATAGTAAAATATTAGCCTGGAGCTCTGGATATCTCCTACATCAGATACAGAGCCCTTTTTTCCCCCCACAACTTACTGAAATTAAGAGATAATGTCACTGTAATGTAGTGTTGTCAGAGGATATTGGTTTCCTGCAGCTCCATATCAGCAAAGGTATTTTTAGGAAAATGAAATGTCAAGGAAAATGCAGATATTTATTTTCCAAGCAAAACCCTATGATTTTCTGATAATATTCTGTTACCATGATCTCAGAAAAAAAACTTGCTGATGTGCCTCCAGTCATTTTGGCTCTTGCTTCCTATAGAGGAAAACTGTGAGATAAAATACTTGTTAAAACTCAGAGATGAATAACAGGCAGCCCTGGTAATAATTACACGCTAACATTATACACTCTTAAAATTCGATAATGCTGTAAATCACAGTATAATTCAAGATACATGAAAAGGACTCAGCATATTTTCCAACCTGCAGACTTGTGACATCATTTAAGCCATAGATTGTTTAGCAGCTTTTTCACTTTTACTGGCAGAGAAGATCCTTTTTTTCACTAAACACTCCAAAGATATAGAGATTTATTTTAATTTTTTTTAGTTTCCGGGACAATGAAGGATTACTTTCAATAACCCATTCTTGTATGTTGTCCAGAGTACCTTTATATACAGAATTCCCCAAGGGTAGCTTGGGGAATTGCATTTGAAAGATGATGACATGTTTTTTTTTTAATAAGCAGTCTAAATTGCCCCCTGTTCAAATTTAACCCAGTACTACTCCTCACACTCATAACACCAAATAATTTCTCAAATCTCAAATGCTCCCAAGAATTGTCTGAAGCCTATTCTCATACTCCATGCCTTTACGTGGGAACCAGTCTTGTGCTTTAGCAGTTGTTGTTTAACACAATCTTTCCTTGCATTCCAGTCCTTCAGCCAGTCCTCTGATTTGCTGATTTGCTGATATGCTTTCTCATAAAATGGTGCCCAAAAGCAATTACTTCGAGATAAATTCTCTGCAGCACCTAGATCCAAGTGTAAGGCCCACAGTCAGGGCTTGACTGAGGTCTGTGCTAAGTGATGACAGCTGCAGCCATCCACTAGGAACACCTGAAAATGGCCTGGCATGCTGAGGTCTCTGCCTCCCATTAGGAATAAAGTTGCGTAGTGGGCACCAAACAGCAGATCAGCCTTGCTATACAGCAGCCCTCCTTTCCTATGGGTGTACTTCAGCCATTTTCAGCTGAGAAGAGTATAGCAGCTAAAAAGAGGCCAATGCTGTATTGATTTTAATTCATCCTGACCCCTCATCTCATGGATAATCATGAGTCACAAGGACACTTGGTTGGTAGCGATCCTTTATGGGCCATGCCAGAGCACTGCCCCAAATGGTGCCCTTAGAGAAGCTCATGTCCTGGTTGCTCACAAGTGCTCTCTCCACTTGCTGGACCCTGTGTCCTGGATCCCACTGCAGAACTGTTGTTCTGTGGTAGCCAAGAGGTAAAATGTGCAAGTACCTCTGCTTTCCCAAGCCTCCCATCTCTTTTTTTTTCCCCCTTTGGATGCTATTCAGGCTGTGCCTGATCTTGCAAAGGTCTTTGGTTCATTCATTTGGACTCCTGTGCTGGTCTGTGTTGTGGTCAGGCTCAACTGCTTTTCACTCTGAACCACAAATTGCTCTGGCTTGCAGGGAGCACTGCAGTAGAAGCAGACCTTTGATCTCTCATGGTCCATATATCCCATCTCTAGCAGTCAAAGGAGAACATATCTGCTGCTTATGGGAAAGAAAAGCTAGCACTGATGCTTTCCAACTAGTTTTGGTGTTCCCAGATAAACCAAACACACTGCGTGAGAACTGATTGGCACATTCACTGATTTCACTGTAACAAATACCAGTGCCCATCTGTCAACTGTAGGTCTGCATTTCCTATTCACAACTTGGGTGTATTTTTAAAGTTACTACTGTATCACCTGCTTTGACCTACTCTTTTGCTGTCATATCTGTCTGCAGTATTCTCCCAAAACCTACAGAGTGCTGCTGTCTGTCACTCAAATCCTTCCCAAGACTGACTGATGTCATGTTATATATACGAAAGGATTCCATAATAGATTTGTCTGGGAAAGAGAATCAGAGCTGCATGAGAAAAAAAAAGAAAGGCCTTTTTTTCATTTTTTTCCCCTCTAATTGAAATCTCATTTAACACATTGGAAATAGAAATTGCCTAGGTTCCTAAACTGAAATATATTCCCAGTGATCCCTGGCCAGCTGCTTTTGTGGCAGGCTATTAGATGGCCAGGAACTCTGGAAACCTTGGCAGCAGCTTTCTGATGAACATGATGTAATTTGTGACAATTTCCCTGCTGCCCACCTCTGTAAAGCTGGGAGTCTGAGCAGGTCTCAGTGTTATACGGTGGCAAAATGGACCAAAAATTACAGCTTTGTAATAAGAATGAAAGGGGAGAGAGTCCAAATCCATCTAAGTGCAGCCTTTTTCATTTATACAAATGTTGGTAATAAATACTTAGTACAGAAGAGTTCACTGGACTCCACAGCCCTTACACACAGGGGATCACAAAACTGCAGACCACAAAACACTGTCCCGTGTCCTGTGACTAAAGTCAGACCTGTAGCAAGCAACCACAATCCACAGCACCTGTATTATGCCATGCAGGACATCACCAGTGTTCTGGTCCAGCAATAGCAGTGGATTTGGTGGGCAAATTGACAAGATAAAGAGGATTACAGCTATAAAAAAACAAAAAAAACCTCCCCCCCCCCCCCCCCCCCAAAACAACAACAAAAAAACCCCACCATACCAAAACCCACTGGTACTTCTTTCTTAATTCCTCCTACTCTGTGTAATTCTGCAAATAGAGGAAAGACATTCTACCTGAGAGATGTTTAGCACTAAGACTAGCTCATTCCTTTTGGTATCCTGCAACTAGGTAACCCCAATTATTCAGAGAAAAGTCAGAATATCTCCTTGCAAACCATTTATACAGCAAGAAGAAAACAGAAAATCCTTTCTACCCTGTGCAACTGATCAGTCAAAGCCTTGAAACATGGGATCAATACCAATAAAATTAC
Organism: Ploceus nigricollis; assembly: GCA_013399945.1. Taxonomy (NCBI): domain Eukaryota; kingdom Metazoa; phylum Chordata; class Aves; order Passeriformes; family Ploceidae; genus Ploceus; species Ploceus nigricollis. The sequence continues at coordinate 37,390 of VXBC01007869.1, forward strand.
AGTGTAATGAACTGTTTAAAATTTCTGAAGATGCCATTGGGTACGAGACTTGGGCAGGAGATTCATCCCAGCTAACTTATAGGTATCTACAGCTGGCTGTCTGGATTTCTTGTATAGCCATGGAGAGACAGAAGTGCTTTCAGGGACCAATTCACCTGACCCATTTCAAATGCCTATCTTAGGAAAAATGAATTGAATTTTACAAGTGCCTATTTCTCCCTATTGACTACAGAGTGTAGAAAACTAGTTCACATATGGATGCCTGCATTGCAGACATCTATATTTGGACAGATGAGTTTCACTGCCACAGACCTGTATCACAAGCTTCAGTCTCTACTGCCAGCAACATCCTCACACAGCCATACACTCTCTCCCCTAAAACTTACCCAGCTTTCTTGCAGTAGATTTGAGGGTTGCCAGGGTCCTCAGCTCCATAACAACCAATTCTTTTATCCTCCAGCAACCCAAACAGCTTGGAAACTTGAGTTTCTACAGCTCCCTATCAGCTGTCTGGAAAGCTAAAATGGTTCCAGGTGCTCCCACGGGTATTGGCTCCCAACCTTCCATGCATCTGACTCAGGAACATGCCACACTCATAGGAACTAATGAGCAGGAAAATCCTGGGGGAAGCTTATCAGAATTCCTTCTTTTCATGGTTTTGATTTTCAGTGAATTTTCTACCGCTGATGAAAATTTCCTGTCCAGCTCAGTCAATGGTTCATTTAACAAAGAGCTGTGGCTGAAACTAATGACCTCTATATGTGGCTGCAATTAGTATTGCCAGAAAATAGTAATGTTGGTTTTGCCTTTGCTCTCTCTCTTCCTCCTCCTGCCTTTTGCTTGTTCATGGCCCTCACTCCTGCGTGGGAGGTGCAGCCCCCTTTTAATTCAGCCCCCATTTCAACAGACACAGGATACAAGTCTTGGGTGTAAGCACTACACTTCACTTACAGCATCTATAGTTTTCACTGTACAGCTTGTTGCAATATCTGGTCACTTGAGATAACAAACATCCATTTTTGCCGTTCAGGAATGAAGTTTTTGGAAGACTGCCCAGTTCAGCCACTGATTCCCTTATATCTGTTGGTGGGTGGCGTGATTGGCAGCTTAAAGGTAATGTGCCTTCTGTGTGTGAAAAATATTTTGTGTGACTCGACTTTGACTTGCTAGTTAAGACATGATGATAGCTCCACACAGCCACATGCACCCAGTACTGGAGAGCTACCGGGATTGGACTGTGCTTGTTCCAACACCAAAAGCACCTGTCAGTCAAGTGAGCTGCTAATGAGCTCAGCATTGTCCCACACATTGTGGTGTGACTTCCCCCTGCATCACAGCATCTGTGCTACCATCCCTGCGGAGGGAAATGACTACTTAACATGGATGCCTGTGGTAAATGGGGTCCTTTTTCCACAAGCAATCCTCCAAGCATGTCAAATCTTTCTCCATTATTTTCAAACAGACAGGACAAAAAGTTAAGTTACTCTCCTTGCTTTGGGAATACTACAAAACCACTTGTGTTTGTACATAGTCCTTCACAAGTTCAATTTACTCCCACTCTGACCTGGCCAGAAGTAAATGACTGCAGCAGAATCACTTCCTTCCAAAGTAAATATATCCCTGCAACACAGCAGGGCTTATTAATCTAGATGCACCATTTTCTAACCACAACTACCTGTCTTCTAGTGGTCTGTGCTCACTTATATCTTTGCTGAGCCACAGTCTGGCAGTTTGACAAGTAGAGGCACCCTCATACCTGTGATAAACCCTGGTCATTATAAAGCTGTATAACTCTGCATTGACTCTAAAGGATCCACCCTGTTCTGACAGTCCCTTTGCAGATGGTGTTAACTGGCTTTTAGGGAGCATGAAGAGCTTTACCACAACATTTCTAGCCTGTTTTCTTTGCCAGGACTGAAAGAAAGGGGAAAGAATCCTCCTCTGCAGGTCTCTGCATTCACTGCACTCTTTCAGAGTGCTAACCCAACAAAACCACAGTACATCACTGGGATATGAATCATGTCCTCCAAGGACCTTTGGTCAGTAAATAAGAAAATGGAAAAAAAAAAAGAAAGTGCTTAATCTTATTACAAGGAATTTGCTATGTTGTGAGTTCTACTGGGAAATGCTTAGTCATTTGATCACATCAGTGGACTTTTCTGTATAATCAAAGGTTCATTTAATAATAGTTTAGAAAAGATTAGAGCAGAATTTAAAGGAAATTTTGAGGCTAGTGGATTGAAGATTTCATAAAAAAATGTTGACTCTTTCTTAGCTATTTCTGGTTTAAAAGTCAGTTTTTCTCACTATAACCTAAGGTGGCAAATGGATCAGTTAATACGCATGCTGACATCAAATAATGGTTTGAATTTTACTTCAGTTGACAGCAGGACTGATTATTTTGCAGTTTGGCAATGCATTTGGTCAGAACTTGATTAGCTTCACTCACGTGTTATCTCAGCACTTGGTCTGCAGCCAAATTCAAGTCTCTTGCCCGTCTGAACTCTGCCCTCAGTTCTGTTCACTGAACTGCAATGACTTCATCTAGCAATGCCCTTCCTTGAGCTCTGAAAGTTAGAAGGTCAGAGAATGGGTGCAGGATGATGTCTTAATGGATGCTGTCCTGTGATGGACATCATCTAATCGCAAATCATTCTAGCCCAGATCTGTGCAGACTGTGGGCTCCTCATCTATTTCTTTACCACCTCCAGTCTTTTAAAAAGCAATGGTAACTGTTCACCAAGGCAACTGAACCATTCTAGAGCACCCAGAGAGGCCTGTTGAATTCATGCCATGCTGCTCCATAAATGTATGTTCAGCAGCTAGTAACAATGGGAGTGACTGCCAGCAATTACTTCAATCACGCTTGGCAAGGCAATATCCATAAGAATTAAATGCACTTTCCGTGAACTACTTAGATGCAATTGAGATTCATAAATCTACCTGGGAGGTTTCTCTGACTGCTTCAAACCCAATACTCATCTGCCATTTAACCCCATTCTCACTGCTGAGCTTGACAGAACCTGAGTGCTGAGCTGAAAGCTAAATGGACTGAGGCAGGCTTCAGGTCCAGCCACAGGCATCCTCATGCAGAAACCTCAGAGCCACTGGCCAGGCAGATTTATCCCTCCTGTGCCTCATGAGTCCGTGTAAAATAAATGTTCATATAAGAAGATGATAGTTTGAGCAAGCTTGTTGCTTTGAGTGCTCAGCTGGATGTGAGACATCAGTGGAAACACCATTTTTTTGCCTGTATTGGCGCTGGGACTTTAAACTGTGTTTCTCAAAAACTGGAACCAACATCTGGGCTGGAAAACCAGTTGGTTTTATGAACAAATATTTAATCATTTATATATAACCAAGCAGTTTTCCAGAGAAGAGTAAGAATAAGAGAAAACTCTGGATTCTCTTGCTAAGCTTTTCCTATTGAAAATGGGGCACATGGAATAAAATCTGAACCAGGAAAAATATATACCCAAACAGGTTTTCCTTGGCCAGTGTTCTGGAGAAAGAAGAGTGTAAAATGAGGGGTGCTCTTCTCTTTCATTTCAAGCAGAAAAATGAGCACAGATTATAACTCTGTGAAAGAGAACATGACTGAGAACCCCAGTGAATCTACCTGTGTTCTTTCTATTGCCAAGACTAAACAAGAAATCCAGGCAACACTGATGAGTCCTACTGCATTTCCCGGTATACCAGACCTTTCTAACCACCTGGCATCATGGTATTCCACATATTTCTCTGCTAGTTTCAACTGAAGGCAGGAATGGGGCAATCTGGGAAAATGGCATTTAATTGAAGAAAATTTGACAACAGCACATTGCAAGTATCTAAAGCAATTTCTTTGAGGTTTAAGTCATAGTCTATATGCTTCATAATTTGATATAAGCTGATTCAAATTTATAACCATGGAAAAACAGAGTTAGAAGAGAAAAATCTACCCATTACAAGGCAGGAACTACACTACTTAAGTCATTTAGCAGTTACTCTAATCTGTTCTTAAAAGTCTCCAGCGTGGGAGCTGCTGCCATTTCCCTACACAATCTGTTCTCATGCCTTTCCATCAGCAATTTTCTTCCAGTGTATGACCCCCACTGGTGAATAACCTACAAGGAAAAAATGCATTATTGTCCAGCATACCTGCCTCATTTGTGGCTCCTTAGCTTTCTCTTACGCTGTTTTCCCATGCCTAATTTAATTTGACCCAAAGACTGGCAGTGGCCAGAAGACTCTCTGCAGCCACTTTACTTATTCCCTTTTCTCCTCCAATGCCTCCAGGTGACTCTCCTGCTGTACGACTCAACCAGGATGAGGCAGCTGCTTTCCAAGTCTGTTGTGATTGATGATGATGATGACGATGAGTATCCCTGGAGGCAGAATGCTCACAAGTACTACGTCCATCTAACCCTCAGCCTTTTCCTCTTTCTCTGGTTCATTCTTGGGAACTATTGGGTTTTTTCTGTGTATCTGCCAAATTTCATCCCACCTTTTCATCAGCCTCAGGATTACTGTGACAAAACCCTGTACATTTTTGCTGTTGGTGTTCTCATTATTAGCCATACTGTTCTGTTTCTCCTTATCTTTTGTAGCTGCTGCATATACTGTTTTTCCAGGCAAAGATTCTCTTCTGAGGAAGACTAAATGCTACATAAATAAATCTCCAGATGTTTGGGAAAGCGTGTACGACAAAGAACAGGCAATAATTCACCCTTGTGTACGTCTTTGTTGTACGATATATATGTGTGATAGCAGTCAACTTCAAGGGGAAATTAAAAAATAGAGTGCCATCTGGAAATAGCTATGCTGGAATACAGCATAGTCTATGCAAAAATGCTGCTGCAGGTGCCAGGGTGTACTCCTGCTAACTTTTACATCCTATTTTTTAACTATGGATGTTTTATCAGGAGCGAGCTCTTGCAGGTGGCAAACTCCTCTAAAACCAGGTCCCCGTTATGTTGTATATAGCACAGTACATCTTTGCCTATAAAAGTAGCCATGTTGTTCTCTTCACTGGGATCTGAACATCTCCCCATAGTCTTGCAGAGGTTTGTATTGTCCCTGCATTACAGATAAGGGAGCTGAGACAAAGGGCTGTATTCAGGCCACTTTGCAAAGCACATGGACTCTGTGGACTCTGACAGTACCTGAGATGCTCACTAGAGAGCTACTCAGGCCACTGTCAGACTGGCCAGTAAGTAGCTGTGATAGCAATATGAGCACGTATAAAAGGTAGCCTGAATATGGCCCTCAGGTCTCTTCTGAATTTGGACTAGGAAGCATCTATATCTAACTTTGGGGCTAAACCAGACAGTAGGAATACATCTGTATATATCCAAAACATCCAAAGTGAGCCAAGGCTGCTTTGCAAGTCTTTGGCAGAACAAAGAACTGAGCTACTGAGTGTCAGATCGGTCCTTCAAGCAGGGCTCAGCATTCCCCAGTCAGGGGATACACTTTTTCTACAGCAGCAATTTGTCAGTACCACACTAACACAAAGATTACTGTCAAACCATTGTGATCAAGTTCATAGAAAAACTGATGATGCTACCTTGGTACTTTGAATATAAACCACAACAATAAGACATGGGCAGGGATGTGAAAATTTCAGGCAGATGTGCTCTCTACAGCAGTTCTCTGGTTGTGGTGTGAATGTACATTTGATTTATTCACCTTGGTGCTGTACATATGGAAATCTGTACTTAATGGACAGATGTAATGCAAACAGCTTTTCAGTCAGCAGCAGCAGCTTTAAAAGCACCAGCATGCAGAGAGACAATTTTTTTTGTGACATGTAATGGAACAACCCCAGAAGTGGTCCTGGTAGATTGTTTCTTCATGTGTTGATGAATGCAGTATAAAAGTGCTCTTTCTGCTTTTGCTCTTATGCACTTACGTTAATGTGGTCAAAATGGAAGGGCTGCCCTCTAGGTGAGCTTGAGGGTGGCCCAAGGCACAGGAAAAAGATGTGTGTTTTGTGTATTTTGCCTGTTAAAACCCACACAGCTGAAACTTGTGTTTTAGAGAAACCCAAAAGGGTTATAAAATGCCTGTGAGAGGGTGAGATATGCAAAAGAGCTCAACAATATGTCACAGCTGAACAGGGTCTGCTCAACCATCCTTCCTGGGACTGAGCCTGAAAGCAGTGTAACATCTGTGGGAACCACCTGTCTTCAAACATGAACATTCATCTCACCGGCTATTGTACAGATAAGTAAGCCTGCGTTTGGTTTACAAGGATTTTAATTCAGGCCCCAGATTTAAAAATTGTTTATTTCCACGGAACTAATCTTAGAAAGAAGGTAGGATAAAGATGAAATAATCTGACATGAGGGCAGTGTCAGTGTAGCATTCCCTGCTCTGCAGCATCCCTTCAGGAGAGATCACAGCCAGGCTGCCCCCATTCAGAAATCCATGGAACAGGTATTACTAATACTGCTGGCTTAGGCCATGCACAGTTTTATGTAGGGAAATGAGACCAATGGAAATCTTTTTGTGGGCCTCATATTGGATCTGAGAAAAATCACTGGCTCTGTTTCCCAAAGAGCTGCTCCACCACACACCCTCCACTGCCCCTCAATTTTCTAAAACAGAACTCCTGCCAATGGTGAAATGCTAGAATTCCTCTTTCCCACCACACACACTACAATGGCTCACCACTTGGGCTTCAGGATTTCGGGGTTCAGTTCTGAGCTGATCTATGGAGTTTTTACCTTCAGTGGAGAGCATCTTTCATTTGTTAAGAACTCAAAATGTTTAAGAAATTGCCTATCAGAAGGCATAACTCCATCCATCACTCAAATGCAACAAAGCAGCTGTTTATCATTACACAGGAACTTTACCCAGAATCCTGGAACAGGCATAAAACCAGAAAAGTATACTCAGTTGATAATGCAAAAGAAATTTAACAAGAAAATAGCTCCACCCACAGGGCTCCAGTACAAACTTCCCTGTTCTTGGAAAATACTGCTAGAACCACTCTTAATCACCAGGAATTAAGGGCTAATACTCCAGACCTAAGTCTGAATTGATTCTAGTGACCTCACAGCAAGTGATGATGTCCTCCTGTTGGAGCAAATAAGAGGAGATTTTAGTTCAGCCCAGAGAAGAGATGTAAGGTGACATTGCCTTGCGTTTGCTGCGTGCTTTTGTGAGCGTGGTCACAGCAGTTCAGCAGATGTGCAATGCTTTTCCAAACTTCAGCCACACAACAGTAAACCTGAGGCCTATGCCTCATTCATGGAGGCTAAGACTGACTGATTCTCTACAGTCTGACATGAAGGATTAATTCTTCAGATATGAGAACCCAGTGCATCCACTGACATCTTGGGAAAGCGCTGCTAAGTCACTGTGCTCATGTTCAATACCTGGTTGGTACAAACACAAAATTATAGAGGTGGTATTAATGACATTTGTGAAATATTTTGAAGTTATACAAAATAAACAAAACACTTTGCCACAACCAAGAGAGAAAAATTCTGCATTGATAGTATTTACCTTTACCTTGTATACATCAATACTCTACGGCACATACAAGCAAGAACATCAACACCTCCAAAACTGTTGGAGCCATCAATTCTGTGCCCAAAGGGATCTAAGCATGCCTTCTGCACTTTCAGCAGACTGGAATCTTGCAGGACTGGAGCAGAGATACCTGGTTTGAGCATGTGATTAGATATACCCGAGTCACAGTGACTCTTCTGACCCACCAGCAGCTGCATAGTTTCTCTCAAATTGCCCCAGTAGCACTCATATCTACTAAAGTAGTTTAATTGAAGACACTTCATCTCGCTTAGGGGCAAGCTATGAACATGTGCATGGGCCACAGCACCTTAACTTGCAAGCAGCAGGATTTTGAACTGTCACAAAATGATGGTGTCCCAGACAAATGCTCAATCCCTATAGAAGCAGGTGTGGCTCCTTAGCAAACAGCTGTGAGGGAATGAAGTCATTACAGCCCAAAGGTCAAACAGCTGAAAATACAGTCTACACCTTAATATGTTTAATTTTAATTTTGCCACTAGACTAAAATTACAAATTGAAAATGTTAATTTTCTTCCCACAGTTATATAAATGTCTACTGAAAAACTGAACAAAATACACCCTTAAGCTAATTATTATGCACTCAATGTTGACTACAATGCAGGAAAGCAGCTCTGTTTCAGTTGTATCAGCTCCCCTTCTTGAGAAGGAAAGGTCTGTTTCCAGTATTTAAGGGAAAAAATATACAATACTTCAACAGATAGGACAGCCGGCTCACTCCCAATAGTGAGTACTACAGAAATCTAATAATATGAAGACCCAAAGACAATTCTGTATGCACACACTGACTCTATACACATACATAAAAGTGCACTGTCAGGAGCCATGAAATAAGTTACACTTATTACAGTTTATTGCCCACAGTATATTTGTCCTCCCACTGCTCCACATTCTTTAGCAATAGGCATAAGATTCCAAAGCTCTAGAGAGTAGCTTTCCACAGCTATTTCAGAAGCAGCAGACAAGCAATCCTTCACTCCAAATGTTGAACACAGACAGCTCCTACCTGCTGGCCCAAAGAAGAGAGAAAAGAAGAGCATCAGACGTATCACAGACCTCATCTTCTCAGGACTGGAAACCGGAACGCTGTGCTGTCAGAGAAGATGATCTCTCTCACAGAGCACTTCCTCTGAGCTTTATGAGGTCCCAAGACATCAGGCTTTAAAACTACAAGGTAACTGTGCAGAAGAAAAATAACCTAGAATAGCTTCTGCTTCTTTATGCCAAAAGCTGTTTCAAATGTCCCAGATCCTGAAATAGGAACAGTTGGTGTAAAAGATCCTAAATGCTTTGACTTTACAGGCAAAGGGCTACAAAGATTAAACTGATGATAACTCACATATATTGCACAACATTGTAAACTAGACCAGTTTCTGTAAGTTATCTTGAATCTTTTCTTAGATAATTAATATTCTCCAAATTCTAGATGATAGGGACTTTGCATCACAAGGAGGACCCTTGTATATTCTACATATAATACAGAAAGGATTGTTACATCAGGACTGCAATTTGAAACTGTTGCTTGTTGGCATAGGTTTCTTCAAGTTCACTGCTGAAGTAGATGCAAGTCCCACAGGTATCAGCCACAGGAAGAAACAGAAAATGTTTTTAGAAGGTATAGTACTTGAGAGAAAATAAAAAAGGCTGGCAAGTGCCATCTGATATTGCATAGTACAAGGAGACTGCTGAAAAGAACAATGTCATATTGCAAGATTTCTGAACAAATTTTATGAAATTCTGAGAAATCATGTATATGTGTTTGTAACACTGAATTTCTACCAAATGTCTCATTTGAATTAAAATGAGTGTAAGTGCATAAGCCTATGTGACTGCAGTCTAAAAATTAAGGTACTCTACATTTACCAGTCATGATAATTTTAATCAAGCCTGCTGCAATTTCACTGAGATGAATAGTTATATCAGAGACTGATTTCGCCCACAGATTTGAATCTCAGCCATACTGACTCTTCTGTATGATTAGTAATACTCAAGCAAAGGAAGAATCCATGATTCCCTTCCCCATGCTGCAGTACAGTAGCTTGAATGTGAGAGATGCAAACTGTGGGCCTGCATCACAATACAAGAAAGCTTTCTTTTTACAAGGTCCTCTTGATGCCCAGGTGAGTTAGGTACCTGCACGTGGAAGGGAACCTACAAAAAAGATGGAGGGGGACTTTTTACAAGAGCATGTAGTGACAGGACAATGAGGAATGGCTTCAAACTGAGAGTAGGTTTAGGTTAGATAATAGGGAAAAATTCCTTAGTATAAGAGTAGTGAGGCACTGAACAGGTTGCCCAGAGAAGTTGTGGGTGCCCCATCCCTGGAAGTATTTAAAGACAAATTGCATGGATTACTGAATAACCTGGTCTAGTGAAATGTGTCCCTGCCCACACCAGCGGGGTTTGAGCTACACAATCTTTAATGTCCCTTTCAATGATACCTTATGGATTTGATTCTCAGTCCTTTTGAAAAAAAATTTAGCCTTTCAGTATAATATGAAATGAGTACACAGGATGCAAACAGTGGAGGAAAAAACCCCCACCATTCACCCTTATTCACAAGTTGCTGTAAACAACAACCTTTTATTATCACTGTTTACTTTTGTATTGCTATTCTACTTCTGCATGGATTTTACAATTGCAGTTCATAACAAATACTATTTATTTTCAGAATGTGTCAGAAACAAAGAGTTGCCTCAGTATTTTTTGTAAACTTGTTTTTTTTTAAACTTGTCCAACTTGTCCAGGAGAAATAAGACTTTAAGTAAACAGGTCTGGTGCTTATTTGCATGGGAAGGTTTGGCTCCACAGCTTTGCATGGATAAATTTCACATATCTCTGCAGGTTTTGTTACAACAGCACAGGGAATGCTTGAAGACACAAAACTTCAGACTATTCCTCTGGCATTTGAACAAAACAGCAACCATGTAAGCAGGTGTGTGTGTTCCCCTGCTTGTACATACCTCTTTGAGGATACATTCCACTAGATAATATCTGCAATTTCATAACAACTGGGCTGGAATAAAATGCTAATAAGCAGTAAGATTTGCAGAAGAATAAAAAAAGTGTAGCAGGACTCACCTGTCTCTATAAGCAATCCTGTCCAACAGCCGGTAGTAAGAACAGTAAGATCTAGTAGAAGAGCAGTAAGAAGGAAAAACAGCTGAAGAAAATCTTAGTATAGATAACTGCATTACTGCCACAACCTAGCAACAAACATGTACACATTCAACTATGTTGTTTACTGTAAGAACACAAAGAATTTTTCAGTCATGGAACTCACAAAATTATCTTTTACTGACTAAAAAATTATTCTCTAGGATGCATATCAACTATAACATTTTGGGTTTATTACTTTTAAAATATCTTAAGCCATCCTATTATTTTTAAAACAATTACATACACTTCAGTTTGCAAAAATTATTCGATATATAGGAGATTAACTAGGTTAGCAGCAGGTTTAGCTTCTTCTCCCAGCCAATTCTTTCCACTTTGGGAGGACACTAAGCAGCCCCTCTCTTCACCAGGACATGCCTAACCCTGGGAAGCCCTACAGGCTCCCAGAGACCAGGGCCCTCAGCAGTTAATAAAGCAAACCTATAATTCTGATAAGTCACAGCACAGAGATTCCTTCTACTGGCCCCTGAGCAATGAGTGATAGATATGATGACATACTGCCACACTTGTTCCTCAGTAATAAAAGGCTATTTGGCCTGGGGAAAGCCTGATTCTTCACTGGAAACAACACTACTGATGACAGCAGCTGGCAAACTTGGTGATGACTTGGATACACAACAAAAAGAAACACCCTACTGTTCACAAAACCACAACACAGGCCAGAACTTCAACCCTTCCCTGCACTCAGGATGAGCAGCTTTTGCTTCTCTCACCCTGCTACTACCACAAGCACTTCAGACGTCCCTGAGACCTCAGGGACTTAATGCTCCTCTTCAACCACTCACCAAACCCTCTGCTTCATCCAGACAACAGGATAAGCGTCAACTGCCTCTCCCCAGGCTGCTGACAGCTCTTGATTGCTATTACACTGACTGGGGCTGTGCCAAGTTTCTAAAGCAGAGTCTTCAAGTTTTCTACATCCAGAGCTGAGGCCAGCATGGTAAAAACAGGGTTGGGAGCAGCTCCCATAGCAGTGGCTGGCACACAATTGCCACTTCCTTTGGAAACCTGGCCCCAGTATAGATGCAGAGTTTCCTGCAAACCTGGCCCTTAAAGCCTGTGCCTGTTCCCACTGCAATCAGTGGCAACTGAATCAGTTCTGATTGATTTAATAAGGGCAGACACAGAGACTTAATTAGAAAATTAGTAACTGCAAGGAAAGGAGGGAATGCCTAACAGCCTGCCAGATCCCTGGAAGGAAGCAAGCAAAGGAGCCAGTTTTCCTTAAGACCAAGATTTTAGCCTTTCACCAGAAAAAAAAAAAAAAAAAAAAAAAGGCTAATAAAAGAGATTGGCAAAATGGCCTTGAAGCTGTTTTAAACATCTTGTATAATATATAATTGCTTTTCAGCTCTTGAGTACTCTACTTTTAGATCTGTCCCCTGGGAAGAAAATATGAAACACACTGAAATGCACAGCCTTTAACAGCAATCAGCATTTTCAACTTTCCTTTGTGCTAGAAGTAATTAAAACTTTGCTTTAAACTTCTTGCTATTTGACAGGTACAAAGACAAATCAAGTCTAAGGTATGTTTTTCATGTTAGCCCAGCTGAGTGCCAGAGAGGTATTTTTCACCAGCTCTTGAGCTTTCAGAAAATTGAGATTCTCAATTCATTACTCCATGAAAAATCCTAATGTCTGGAGGCTCACAGCCACAACACTCCAGAATTTTTATGTGCTTGGAGGATTACCTGCAGTCATGGAGGGCCTGCATAACAGGCTTGGGGGCTATTTGTACACTGGTAAATGCACACACCAGAACACAGGACCACCAGGGCCAAGCCAAGCCGTGCAGTGTTAACCCTGGTGCACCCTCATCTTTCCCGAGTGTCTGGGAAAGAACCACCCTTTGAGCAAACTATTCACAATGACATTTGAGCTTGTTTTGGACAGAAGTATCTGCTGAATACCTACTGTGACCTAGGCATCAACAATCATTTGCCGATGGGCAATAAGAGGATCAAGGCCTGGGAATATGCAATGGAGCATTTGATAGCATAGACATAGGGTAAGAATTAACTTGAATGTATTTAATCAGGGATAAACACTGAGTTGTGTCTATTAGTCTGGGTGAAGCCATTTTGTTCTGTGCTCAAATGAGGGAAATATTAGGAGCTCAAGAGACTCTGGGTCTTCCACTTTTAGCTCTATATGACACAAATATACCAGTTGCTGGCTCTGATAGGGGTCTGAGATGTAGGATGCCAATCCATGAGAAAAATTCTTTGTCTAAAAAATCCCTCATGTTCAGAGCAGTGTCCTGTTGGAGTTAATTGCTAAGCTACCAGCAGTCAGGAAAGAAACCAGAAGCTATAACTTTTTGAATTTCCAAAGCTCCAGAATAGGTTCTAACTCAGCTAACAAGATACCTCAACCTAGAATTCAGTACAGAAGGCAAGATATGTGGTCAAAACTTTTTAAGTGGACAGAAATTTTGCCTGTGAGAAAACTGAGATGCAGGCCCTTCATTAGTAGCACCCAGCTCTTGGCAAAATTACATCTTGCCTCTCTCCTCTACCACCCTTCATCACTGTGATGGCTGGGTTAGCAGAGAGCACTTACACAATCTCTACAGCCTCCTGCCTCTGGAATAACAGAACAGAAGCAAAACACCACAGGGGATGAAATGAGGCAAGAAAAACATCTAGGTGGTGTTAGGACAGTGCACAACAGCTCATTTTTGATGTGAAGGTTGGACTTGATCATGGATGTCTTTCCTAACCTTAATGATTGATTCTATGAGGCTGCTCAGAGAGAGTGCTGTGACAGTTCATTTCTGGGTGTAAGCTTAGCTCCCCAGTACAGAAAAAGCAAGTGTTTCTAGGCAAGACTCTTGCAGCTGAATGTGCTCAGGGATTGGTGCACTCTGGCAAGGGGATAATTTCTGGGCATTTACAAAATGTCCTTAAAATGCCATTTGTTAGAAGGGTACAGCTATCATTGCAGCAGGGACGTTGCAGTATTTATATAATATTCTCTGAGAAAATTGTGTATGTACCAGGATGACACTGGTAGCCAACATTACATTCAAACATCTTCTGTAATCTCAGTATGAGTAATATGCTGTAATTGCCCATTACTGCTTAACCCCCAAAATATTATGAGCTGCTCCCATTCTCTGCCTGCCATAATCTCTTTTTGTGTCTGACTCATGGACAGCTTCTGCCAGGCATACTCACATTGGTTAGCACCTCAGGGCTGCATCATCCAGCATCACGCTGATCACAGTCCAAATGGTTCAGCCTGTGAGGAATTCTGTCTATCTGCATGCACCCCATTTAGTTTCAGAGGTTGGCAGACTGCAGGGATGAACTTCCCAATTTATGAGAACACAGGCTGAAACTACAAACAAAACACATCAGAGCCATCATCCCATTCTGCTTGTACTAAGCCATAATCACAGTTCTTAAGAAATAAATAGGGTAAACACAGAAATTACAAGGGAATATAGCACAACCTGTCTTACTGCATTTACATTTTTAATAGAGTCTTTCAATTGTTTTAAGAACAAGCATTTTTACATTTCATGAAAAGGTACAACATGTAGCTGGATGGCCTCTGCATGGAAGAAAATATCACTGTGAAAATGTGTCTCTTTGCCCTCTAGAAACTGTTACTTCACATGCAATGTACAGTATAAGCAGACAGGGCCAAGTTCAAAAGTTGTAACTTCATGGTAGGAAGTGCCTTTTGTATGAGCCTAATACTCACATATCATGCTGAGAAAGTGGAAGACTTTAGTACAAGGCCTTTGCCAGAGCAAAGAGATTTAGAGATTTAGAAAAAGAAGTATCAGGCTATAATACAGGATCAAAAAAGAGAGAATATTCCCATTTCTCCACTGTCTGTGCTATTGAAATCAGGTAACTTAAGCTCTTGAAAACTTAGATAGGGTTCCCAAAGGAGCTTCTTTGCATGTGGCCCTGCATACCCTACAAAATACATGAATTTATCCAACTTGCACATGGAACTTTCTAAGTGCATAGACCTTTTGTATAATTAAAAGCATAATTATACCTATCATGGCAATTTCCTTATGGCTACCATGGGTTACCCACATGTGCAACTCCAAGTGCATCTCTTGGGCTTCATAGGTCCAAAGAGCATAAAACCGAAAACATTTTGAATTTCACTCCCCTTACTGCAACAGCCACTCGTGTATCCTTTCCTTACTGGAATACTTCACTCCACCAGTAGGAGCTAGGTATTTAATGGATTTGTTATGTAAAATACTACTTCATGTGGTATGATGTAATTTTTTATGTTTCTCTGGGAGCATCCCTTTGACAGCTTTCCAGGGCAGAGGACGCACGCCTAGCTCCTGTAGCACTGCTCCCCGTTCCCAGAACACAACACCCCGTTTGCAGTCCTGCCTTAGCCGGCAGCGGCACCTGCCCCAAGCTGGAGCCCTGGGAAATGCTCCATCCTTCATCTGCCACCACCCTCGGCAGGCACAGCTTTCTGCAGCGAGGCAGGGGCTGGCTACAGCTATCCTTCATGGCTAATGAAGAAGAGGAGAAAACAGAAAGAAGAACCAGCCCACGAACTGCTGCTAAGGAGGAAGGTGGCATCACTACCCTCATTGTCACACTCGCTCCCTGCGCTGCCTCGCACCCTCCCTTTAGCGCGGCCGGGCNGTCGGGGCTGGGTGCCGTGGGGTGGCCAAACGCCACTGCGAGTTGTCGCTTTCATTGCGAAGCACTGGAGTAGTCTGCCCAGGGAAGCGATGCAGACACCATCCCTAGAAGTGTTGAGAAAAATGGATATGGCACTTGAGGCTGTGGGTGAACGTGGTGGTGGTGTTGGGTTGATGGTTGGACTTGATGATCTTAAAGACTTTTTTCCAGCCTTAATGATTCTATGATACATTGCTGATCGCAGTGTCACTGGTATTCATGGCCTGTCCCATGGGTANAGCCCTTACCTAACGCGGCCAGGCTGGCCGGGCAGCTTATGTAAGGCCAGGGGCGGGGCCGACCCGGCTGTGGGGCGGCGGCAGCAGCAGCGCCATGTCCTGGTACCGCAACACCGTGTGGTTCGTGANGACACCATCCCTAGAAGTGTTGAGAAAAATGGATATGGCACTTGAGGCTGTGGGTGAACGTGGTGGTGGTGTTGGGTTGATGGTTGGACTTGATGATCTTAAAGACTTTTTTCCAGCCTTAATGATTCTATGATACATTGCTGATCGCAGTGTCACTGGTATTCATGGCCTGTCCCATGGGTACAGAGAGTAAATAGGGCAATTACTGGATGCTGAGCTCTGAGAGCAAAGTGCTTTTCAACCCACAAATGTGTTTTATTTTGGAAGGGCTCGCTTCTAGTTTCTCACAGGTGTCTCTTGATTTGTTCAGAGGTGGTTACGAGTCTGCTTCCAAGCACTTCAACCCAGCTGATGTGGAGGTGGATGTGGCTGGAAGATCCTTCCTGGTCACTGGTGCAAACAGTGGCATTGGCAAGGCCACGGCCAAGGAGATAGCGAGGAGAGGTGAGCAGGGCTGCCATGGAGCTCCCAGGAGGCTTACAGAGATGGTGGAAGGAAGCAGGTTTGGCCTTCCAGCACTTTCACACAAACACAAATCCCTGGGATGCGGCGTCATTTCACAGAGGTCTTAGTGTAGGTTAGAGGTTTGACCACAATCAGTGCAGTGAAAACTGGGATAAGGAAACCAAATTAGCAGAGAGGGTCTGCATATTGTTTTTCAAGTGCATGTTTACCAAAACTATCTGTGTTATAGTGGCATCTAAGGATATTGGTGACAGATCAGTGTCTGTTTAAGGTTAATTTGGTACAAGTAGCAGCCTGGCTGAATTTGAATTAAGGAATTTGCAAATATATCATACAATGAAAGAAAACAATTGTCTTTACAAAAATGAGATGGGAGAGCATGAAAAAAACCAACTGTAGCTGTTCTTGATCTTAATGATGACACCCTGGAGTTTGTGCCCTTTGGCTGATTACATGTAATTATTTTTTTTATGTTGCTGTCTGTACGCAAGGACATGGTATAAACTGGGCCTAGCTGCTGCTGAAAGATAAACCTAATCCCTTACAGAGTTGACAAAGTAATTCCTGTTGTGCAAGAGTGACAGGAGTTTTGGCACGTAGAACGAAGGGGAGGAGCTTGTGGCTCTTTTCTCTCTTTGTGTGCTTAGGTTTCGTAACTATCTTACGAAGGAAAGTGGCGACTCAGTTAAACGAAACTAATTCAAAACTGTTAGCATCAAAGAGTCTTTGGGTTTAAGATCTACATCAGTGCCAGCATGTGATTGATTTCAGGTTCCCACCACTGCTATTGTACATAATCACTTTATGTAAGTATTGCTTTGTCAGGTGACCGGTTTGCTCACAAATGGATATCTCTACCAGGTTTTGCAAGCTGGAAAGCTGGCTGGATCTGTATGGGATTTGGTCACCATGTTTAGCAGAACGACCTTGGGCTCAGACTGCGTGTCTGATATGTTGTATGGGCATTGCTGTTCATATGAAGTTAAGATGACTTCCTGGTCCCATCCTTGAGCATCTCACTTTGAAACTCGGTGTCAGCTGTTGGGGCTCAGGCTTCTAGTTGAATCTCTTCAAGTATGCAACGACAAGCAAATAAGGAATTCTGACTCAGCAGAGGAATAATCAGGCTCTGTTGGCTTTACTTTCAAGCACTCAGATATTTCTAACTAATGATGATCTTGCTGACAATTTCCGTAGTCTGAATTCAGCTTTTCTCTGAATTGATGTCTTATGGATATTTGGATTTGGGCTTTCCTCTATGTCTTGTGAACTGTACTTCCAGCTTGATACAGTCTTCTCCCAAGTACTCTGACTATTCCCATGTGTTAAGTTCAAATAGTTTCAATCTTTACCAAAGAAAATATGTTTAAATATCTTTCCTAGTGTATCAGTCACACCTTAACTTCCCCCCTGTCCTGGCACACAGTGGAAAAACCTCTCTTGATGACAAAAGTTTTCATTATCAGACCCCAGACTGGGCTGTGCAGTGTGTGACTGTATCATCCCGAGGTAGACTTGGTGTTTTGCATTTGGGTTCTGGGCACTAAAAGTGTGACCCAACACAGATGTTTCTGTTATGGATTCATTATGTTTCTATTAGGGATTAATTCCTTGAGCTTTCTAATGGTGGACTGCTAGCAATCCCTAAAATACCTTTAAAAACAGGCAAAGGTAAAGAGTATAAGTATTCCCAGGACTGAAATTAACACATGAGTTGTAACAATCAGAGAATATGAAGCAAAAAAAAAATTTTGCCTAGCTGTACTTTGGTCTTGTGGTTGAAGGCTTTCTTTAATATGATTAAGTGACATGATTGTGTTAAGTATCCAGGTCTCTGAGAAGAGCCTTGCCTTGTGTCTTCCTTCCATGGAAAAATTAGTTGGAAGAGAACCTCTAGAGGTCACCTTGTCCAGCATCTCACTTGAAGCAGGACTGTTGGCAACAGTAGATCAAACCAGTCATTGCTGTGTCTCGCTGCTTGATGCCCACAAGGGTGCAAATTATGCATCCTCTTGAGAAAGCCTGGTCTATTGAGAAGAAAATTACTGATTATTTTTCTCAGGAAAAATAATTCAGATGACTTGAGCCTCCCAAGCTGCAATTGAGGCCATAGTTCTTGTCATATATCCCATTGCTGAGAATTCCGATATCTGGCACTTTTATTTCCTTTTCACAGAGCAATTCTAGTCACTTGTGTTGTTTAAGCCCTTTACTGAACTTCCTAAGGCATATATCAAAAAAACCATCTATGATACAGATGCCTTAGCTCCAATTTCCCATTTAGCTCTGGTATTTCACCCATTAAACGTGATGTACAGACTTGACAGAAATGGTTTGAGCCCAGTACTTAGAGTGCAGTGGCCTTTTCCTTGCGTGATGACCCTGCCTGCCTTCACAGGAACCAGAGCTAAGCAGAAATATTCCAACTTTTTTTCTTATATCCAGTATCTCACCTAATTAAAATGCTGATGTCTCCCCCAAATGCTGTTAGTAATTAATTATCAAATGCTTTTCTTGTCGCAATCCACCAGGTGGCACGGTTCATCTGGTTTGCCGAAATAAGGAACGGGCTGAAGTTGCCAAAGAGGAAATAGTGACAGAAACGGGCAATCAGGTGAGTTGTTTTTTAGTCTTTTGTTTACTTTTAGAAAGTTTGTTAATATTAAAGAACCCAGAGGCCTTGAGATACTCTTCTAACATCTTACTGTTGTGTTTTTAATAGTATTTTCATACAGACATGGAAACATCTAGCAGTTTATAATTCAAATGATTTGAAGTGATTAACTTTAAACCATTTGAATCACCTAACTTTATTAGGTGATGTGTTCTGTGATTAGTAACATCATCAGCAGCATGCTGTTTTATTTAATGTTTGTTTGTTGATTTGCTTTTTGATGTCCTACTTACTATTCCTAACTATGTGTCTGAAGCTTTTAAAAGTTAATGCATTGCAACACTCTTGCAACAATATTTATGAGTCTACAGCATTGGAGCTGAAGGTTTTATGTGTCTGAATAACATGCTCTTGATTTGCTAAGGCTGGCTGCTCTGTGAAGTCCTGTGTGTGGTACTAATACTGTGCTCTACATGCCTTTTCATTTCCTTTTCTTATAATACCTCTTCCTTCCCTCTGTTACACATTCTTTTTGTTTCTGTATATATCACTCTACAGTACATCCCTGTATCTGTCACTGTGGCTTTCATTAATTGTTCAGGAGGGTGTGCTTATGGAGAAGTTCACTAGACATTATCTTTCTAACTTGGTGCCCTGGTTTTGGCTGGGATAGTGTTAATTTCCCTTCTAGCAGTTCCACTGGTACTATGCTTTGGATTTGTGACCAAACCAGTGTTGACAACCCACGTTTTAGTTATTGCTGAATGGTGCTCACACAGCATCAAAGCCTATTCTTATTCTCACACTGCCCCACCAAGTGAGCAGGCTGGGGTGCGCAAGAAGATGGGAGGGGACATACTGGGGCAGCTGACTCCAGCTGACCAAAGGGACACCTCAGACTATAAGACATCTTGCTCAGCAGTAAAAGCTGGGAGGAAGAAGGCGCGAAAGGGGGCATTCACAGATATGGTATTTGGTTTTCCAAATCACTGTTGCATGGGATGAAGTCCTGCTTTCCTGGGGATTGCTAGATGCCTGCTTAACAATGAGAAATAGTGAATTAATTCCTTGTTTTATTTTGTTTGCACACACAGTTCTGCTTCACTTATTAATGTCTTTATCTCAGCCCACAAGTTTCGCCTGTTTTGTCCTTGTGATTGTCTCCCCATTCCCACTGGGAGTGGAGTGAGTAAATAGGGTTGTATGGGGCTGAACTACCTACCAGGGTTAACCCACAGCACATGGATGGAGACCTGTCTTCATTTTAAATAATGACATGGCTCTTGTACTCTGTATTTTGATTCCAGTAATAGATTTTAATGTGGATCAAAAATTCTGAAGACTTTTTTATGGTTAGAGATGTCATATTGACTAAATTTCTGCTCTTTGATTTCAGCTCCCTAGTGTGACAACCAGCATTACTCTTCAGTTCTTTAATGGAGGTGAATTAGATCAGTCCTTATGTAGAAATAAACATTTTCCAGCTGTCTATAGCTGTGTAATCCCATGGCTATAGTAAAGCTGGTGATTATCTGTGTTACCTCCTTCTCTAACTGCAGTCAGGCTGCCTGGGAAGAGAGGTGAGATTGACCTCTGAAGGTTCCTTCATGTTCTGTTTTCTGTCATATGGTGAAAAAAACTTGAGGCAAATAATATTCTTCCTCTTAAAGGCAGCTTAAGTACTGCATTCCCACTTTTTGTAGGCTGCGGACCTGTCATTTCCTTAGTCATGGGGGAGTGCGAGGGCACTGCAGAAGTTGTTTGTGACCCTGGGGACAGGGCACTTGTGCAGAGAGCAGCTCTCAGTGAAGTGTTAGATGAGCTGCACAAGAGGCCCTGTGGGACACGTGACTGCACTGGGAAGAGCATTTTAATAAGGAGTCCACAAGAATATCCTTCTTTATAAGTGCTCATTCAGAAGCAATCCAGAGAGATAATAAAATGTTTTATCTGCAACTTGACAAGCTGTATCCAGGCTGAACTTGCTCTTCCTGATAATTTGGATGGAGATCCTGTTATAGTATACACCAAAGATTTTTTTCCATCTTCCACAGTACATGCTGGAGTGCAGTGCTGAAATGGAGTTATTTGGCAGTCACCTGCCCCTAGATCTGGGAACTGGAAAGTTCTCCTAATCTGTTAAAATAGATCAAGTCACAGAGATTAGGTTTACTTTGAAAATGGCTTTGCTACCATTGAGGACTTTTATAGGGAACAGGCCTGAATATCCCTTTCCTGAGTCAATGTGACAGTTTTCAGCAGATAAGTTTTGATTTAGGTCTCTTTCAATCTCTGAAATCCCTTGCAATACTGGACCATCTGCCCAAAAATCTTTACCTCTTCTGTACTAGTAGATAATGGTATTAGTTTTAAAAGCAGAAAGTTTTAAAGAGGTATCCAGCTTAAACCAGTAGAACAGTGTCAAGTTTGTGGTCAGAAATTATTCACAAAATGGATATGGTTGGAAGGGACACAGTGGGTCATCTGGTCCAATCTCCTTGATCAAGCAGGGTCGTCCTAGAGCACATTATTACAATGAGAAAATTCTGACTCAAACTCAACTAAAGAGCTGAAATCAAATGGCTAGAGAGAAAGTCATGTGCTTTTATCTTCAGGGAAGCAGAATTACAGGCAGGGAATAATGCCATATCATTTCTTTAGCTTCTTTACTTTTCTCATTTGCTTGTATAATGAGTATTTAAAGAAACAACTTGGAAAGAGAGGAGGCCTTTTAATGATTATTTGTTATTTTGCAAGAGAACACATCCTCTGCATAATTATTTTAAAACTGCCTTTTCCTGGCATACGTCATAAGACTGTCTGTGGTGTGTCTTTGAGACTTAAGTGCTGTCTAGGAGAAGAGTAGGAGTTGACATGCCTTTGTATGCTGGTAAATGCCACTGTGCTTGTACTACATAGAACACAAATCTGCAAAAAGCAAAAGGATTGTCTGTGGCAAACAGCAAAAGGTTTTTGATGTTTTGGAGGGAGGAATTATTTCTAGCTTTAGTGGTTTAGAAAATGGTAACTTTGCTGTATGTCAAGCCTTTTTTTTTTTTCCTATTGCATCCACATTGCTGCCCATAGTATTGCAAAACATTGCAAGAGTGTTGTGACATGGAGTGACTGACAAGGGTTTAGCAGTTAATGCAGCAGTTAGCATGCAAGGGGGTGCAGAAGACACCCAGCACTCTGAGACAGCTGGAGTGGGTGCAGTGATGCTCCTGAAAACATGCTTTACAATCCTGGCTGGAGCAACTGTGCCTGGCACATGGGACACTAGCCCGGACAGAGCTCCAGAGGGATAATGTGGCAGATGTTGGATTGCAGGGAGTGACTGGTACTGCCCCTGAGCCTGGGGCAGCACATGATGGTGGCTTCATCTGTTGGATTCTGCTGTCCACAGGGTGCTGAGCTGCCAGGTGATGTGACAGCAGGAGATGAGCAGGCTGTAGAACCGTAGGGAATAGAAACAGGAGGTTGACAGGGTCTCTACAGAGAGTAGAAGAGCACGTTGCATGGAAGGAGGGACAGCTGGAAGCTGCATTTGAATAGAAGCTTGTGACATAGGGAGCAATTGAACATAGGGAGCACAGGGTTGATATGAATGCTGGCAACAGAAGGCAGCTCCTTCTCTGCCTGCAGATGTGCATTTATAGGATAGGTATAGTGCCATGGTAACAGATGAGGAAGAGCAAGCTCTGTCAGGGGAGGTGTTGGAGACAGATGATCCTGAACAGTTATTGACAGTGGGAGGAAGTCGTGGGTGATGATGGCTGAAGGCTCCTTCCTCCTTCCTGTGGGGGATGGAGGCACACGTCTGCAGTCTTGGCTTGATGACTTGAGAGGTTTGTCACTTGCTGGGAACTCAGATGTAAGGTGTTGCAGAGAGTCTGCTGAGGCTGGTCTGGACCTTGGCCTTGTTGCCCACCCACATGGGCACCCATGACATTATGAGGGATAACCTGGAGTTCATCAGGAGTATTTACGGAGAGTCAGTGGTCTCCTAAATCCACACAGTGAAGGGGAAGGGCTTGCGTAAGAGCATATATACCCTGCAGGTCAACACCCAAATATTCAGCTGGTGTCACTTTGTCCTTAGCCTTTGTGGCCTTTTGGACCTTCTCTGTTAAATGAGCTTTGCTGAGCAGCAATGATGTATTAGAGCAAGAGTGTCTTTGCCACCAGGTTTGCTAAGCCTAGTGAGGAGGCTTTAAAGGGGTTTCATTGGTTTGTAGTGACCAAACCCAGAAGAGTAGTGGAGTCATGGAAGCAATGAGTATGTGTCTAGGGGACAGCAGCATGTCTGGGAGCCCATTCCAGATGCCTGTTCATGAGTACACATAGCATAGGAAACAGAGGAATCCATGCATGACTGCAGAGCTGTGATCTCACTGGGATTAGGCAGAAATAGTTGGCATGACTAGAGTGCTGGAGTGGATGTATACCCTTGCTTGTACACTGGTTTTGGCTGGAGTAGGGTTAATTTTCTTCACAGCGGCTTGTATGGGTCTGTGTTTCAGATTTGTGCTGAGCACAGGGTTGATAATACAGAGATGCTTTTGTAATTGCTGAACAGGGCTTACATGGAGAGCCAAGGCCTTTTCTACTTTTTGTACTGTCACACTGGAGAAGAAGTTGGGGGTGCATGGAAGGTTGCAAGGAGACACAGCCAGGACAGGTTG
Organism: Ploceus nigricollis; assembly: GCA_013399945.1. NCBI lineage: Eukaryota > Metazoa > Chordata > Aves > Passeriformes > Ploceidae > Ploceus > Ploceus nigricollis. Next base: position 60,914 of record VXBC01007869.1, read on the forward strand.
ACTAACTCACCAAAGGGACATTTCAGATCATGTGACATATGCTCAGTATATGAAGCTGGGAGAAAGAAAAAGGAATGGGGAGATGTTTGGACTGGTGGCTTCCCAAGTAACTATTATGTGTGATAGAGCCTTGCTCTCCTGGACATGGCTGAGCACCTGCCTGACCATGGGGGCAGTCAGTTAATTCCTTGTAAAAAGCCTAAAGTGCCTGGTATTCCCAGGCAGTTTCCCATCCAAGTACTAACCAGGCCCAACCCTGATTAGTTTCTGAGATCAGACAAGATTGGGTGTTCTCAGGGTGGTATGCTCATAGGCTTGGGGTTTTGTGCTTTTGTGCGTGGCTTTTGCTTTCCCTATTAATCTGTCTTTACCTCAACCCACGAGTTCTCTATCTGTTACCCTTCTGATTCTCTCCCTGATCCCTTTGGTGAGATGATTCTGCCTGTGGACAAGAGGGGAGCAGTGCTCTCCTTAACTTTGACAAGGCTTTTTACATGGTTTGCCTTATCCTTGTAGCCAGTTTGGAGGGATGTGGTTTGAACTGGTGGATGAAAAGGTGGGTGGAAGACTGTTCCGAACATGGCTTCGAAAGTAACAATCAACAGTACAGAGCTGATCTGTTAATGGTTTTTAGTGGCATCCCCCATGAATCAATACTAAGGCAAAACCTGATGACATCTTTTTAAGAGTGCAGGTGACAGAATGAAGTACAGTCTTTGCCTAGCTGGCTGGAAAACAGATGGCAGAAAGGGACCTGAGAGTGACAAGTTGTCCCTCTGTGAGCAGTGTCCTGGGGCAAGGGAGGCCAACTGTACCCCAGGCTGTATGAACATGATCTAGCCAGCAGGCTGAGCAAAGTGAATCTTCCCCTCGATTAAGCCTTTGTGAAACCACAGCAGGAGTCCTGTGCCTGGCTTTGGACTCCCTAGGATGAGGAAGTCATCAATGTCCTGGAGTGAGTCCAGCAGAGTGTGACTAGGGAGATGAGACATGTGGTGTATGAAGTGACTCTGAGAAGGCTCATTTTGGTCAGTGTTGAGAAGGCTCAGATGGGTCTTGCTGTTTTCTACAGCCATGTGATGGGATTATGTAGAGAAGGCACTGCCATGCTTCTCTTGGAGGTCTTCAGTGAGAAGACAAGAGGTAGCTGACACAGATTGGAACAGGGACAAAATTCTGAGTAGACAGTAGGAAAAATGTTTTCACCATGAGTGTGATCAAATGCTGGAGACTCAGAGCAGGGGGCTCAGACAGACTGGTGAATCTCCATGTTTGCCAAGCAGCCTCCAGAGGTCTCTTCCAACCTAGATTATTCTCTAATGCTGTGACCTTGAACATTTCCTTGTGAAGTTCAGCCAAAGAGAAAGCTGCTAAATTGTTTAAACTGAAATTTTGCACGCTTTGCAATATTTTTCTAGTTCTCTGCTATGCTTGACTGTCTGTCACATATATTTAGTTAAGTAGGACTCTCTCTTAATAACTTTGGCATTAAAAATCTGTGTCTCAGAAGCAGCTGAATAATGACTAAAGATGTTAAAGGACTAGAGTTAAATTTTGCAGTTGTGCATGTTAAACATGTATTAGTTATCTTCTGGAGACACTATTTTTTTCATACTACTTAAATACCTTTGCACCTAGACAGGCCTAAACAGAGTTTCTCTTCACTTTCCCTGTTGATTGTGACTTAGTTTCTTTCCCTTTAGAATATCTTCTTGCATATTGTGGATATATCTAATCCCAAGGAAATATGGAAGTTTGCTGAAAAATTCCAAAATGAACATAAATTAAATGTGTTGGTAAGTTCATGTACTTTAATCATGTATATCTGTCTTGGGAGTGTGTAGCCTATGAATTTGTCTGACAGGTCATGTAGACTTGACAGTTTGGCCCACAATTCTCTCCTTAATTTTCTCTAAATGTTTTTTTCAGAAGTCTCCATGGTTTGCTTGCTGTTGTCCCTTCTCAGTTAACACAGATGTGCTACAGAAAAAGAGAAAAGCAGGAGTTTTATAGCTGCATCTTTGGAGACACCATACATTTTCTCTTTGACTTTCATTGCTAATAACGTTGTCCCTCTTAAAGCTAGACCTTCTGAAAGATTAAACTTTTGCAAAAAGTGAAAAGACTAAAACAGAGCCAGGGAGAGACAAAACAATTAATCATCATGGTTAGCAAGGGGCTCAGTGCAGTTCCCCCTTTATTTACCAGTGAAAATTTGCTCGGAGGGCTGTACTACAGCTGAGGCACGTGGAGCAGCTCCTTTGGCACTTACTAGATGAGAAACATCTGACAAAAAGGGAAATAACTTTTGAGGAGTGGCGGTGAACATGCAGGAAGGTGTATAGGGGCAGATCTTTTTTTGGGGTGGGGAAGAAAAGTCTGAGCTGCTTCTGGAAGGTCTGGAAGATGAGGCAGAGAAACAAATGTGTCAGAGACTGTGCTAACTGCACACAGCTTGCAATCATGTTTTATTTAACAAATAAAAGCTAGAGTGTGTAGCTTTGTTTTGCAGTGCCAGAAAGCAGCAAATTAACATGGACTGCTCATTATGTGTGGATTTCCTTGTAGATATTTGTGTTGATTGTTTTTGTTTAAAGGAGTTGTTTTACAGATCAACAATGCGGGATGTATGGTGAATAGCAGAGAGTTAACTGAAGATGGACTTGAAAAAAACTTTGCAACAAACACTTTGGGTGAGTATTGAAGGTTTTCTTCTGGAACATACTTATTTTGCTTACAGAAGTGTGTTTTTATAGCTGGGTTCATGAGGTATGTATTCCTGCTCGAAGAGGGATCATAGTATTGCTATGCCAGGGAAGGAGCCAGGAAGGAAAAGAAGAAATATTACAGCTTGTTTGGAGTGTCATTTTTTAATTTCTCCATTTTTCAGTTGTTCTCATATCAGTATCTTTATTTATCATAGCAGAAGTGGAAAACGGCAGGTTGATTCTGAAATTTGCTAGGAAACTTTGTTCTGAGCATTGCTGCTAATGATGCTCTTTGTAATAATTGTGTTTGGGTTTGGATGGAGCTTGGAACACGTTCAGATGGTTAAAGAGACATTCAGATGTTTGAGTGGGCTTGCACAGCCCTGTTCTGTGTGACAGAGGCGCTGTGTAGGAAGCCTGTGCCGTATGCGGTGCCCTGGACGCTCTCAAGCAGGTGCAATCTCTAGTCAAGGGATTGAGCAGTAATGGGCAAGTCTTGGGCACTCCACGTGAAAAGGGCATTGTGTGTGCACTGTGCGGTGTACAAGGGACAAGTGATGGGAAGCAAGTCAAGAGGGAAAGTGGAGATGTGGAAGGGCAGGGAAAATGGTGAGCCAAGTGGAAGGTTTCCCCACAGAAGCTGTGGAAAAGAGGTCAGCAAACAGCCAGCCAGCAGAGAGAAGAGCTGTCTGACACTGCTGTAAGGCTGAAAGCTGCACTTCTTGCAAAGAGACACATGGTGCGTGCATCAGCCCAACAGTCCTGATGCTCTTCTCCCTCTGCCTCCGTGCAGGGTAGGTGGATTCCTCAAGAGACTGTCTTTAATGTATCCAAAAGTGACACATTAAGGAAGAACTGTGGTGCTTTGTTTCTGTGTTTTCCTCCTGTTCATTATTATCTGGAATGAGGATGGGGAAAACCAAGTCTATAAAGATATGGTATTTATAGAACTAGTATAACCTGGAAACCATTACTGGTTTTTATTCTTAGTCTTTTTCCTGTGTTGGTTCCTTAAATCCTATTTATGTTTGAAAACTAACATTTTAGTATAAATGTCTTGTGCTTCACTGTTATTGTGCATACAGCTCATTTTTTTCTGCAAGTCTGAATACATTAAACTGACAATTAAATCAAGTATAAAGGCAGAGATTCATTTGCTTCAGACTAATCTTCAGTTAACATTCTTCTGTTTCTTATAGTCAAAAAATTCAAAAATAGTTTTATATTGCCATCAAATTTCCGTTGCCTACATAAGTACCAGAACTTCTATCTTGAGGGATCTATTCACCTTAAATTGGTTTTTATCCTCTTGTGGTCTTTCAGACAAAAACCCAGCAATGTGCAAAGTACAGTTCTTGCAGAGAGAAGCAGAGTGAAACAAACACAACAGTCTGAATACAAAAGCATGTTTTGGTTTAGTTTTAGACATTGAGGATATTAAGTGCTGAGGAACCGTTCTAGTGCATCACTTGGATTATATTTTATCGCACAAGCAGAAGCAGCAAATTCTGCTTTTTCAGCTGTAAATCAGCCTTACTAGTGGTATACAGCTGCACAGAGGAAGCTGAATTATAGTTGTAGCAAACTAGGAAAATGCCTGTATTATTTTTTGTGGATGTTACTTATAGATCTCTGTTATTCATTCGTGTATCACTTGCTGCATGATTGTATAAGAAGTTTAAGGAGGTAAATCATCCTCTGTTGTCCAACTTCTTCAGAGTTCAGACAAGGACTGGGTTGTTTGCTTAGACTGCTTCTCTCTAGACAAAAATAAGGATTAAATTTTGAATCTTTTAGAACAGAGTGGGACTTGGTTGAGCTGGAAGAAACTGGCAGTGCAACAGGAAGCTTCTGTGCTTGCAGGCCAGACACACATGAAGGACTAAGGCTACAAACTACAGGTTTTTTCTTCAGAGTCAGGGGATGGGGTAATAAATCATAACATCTGGAGCCGCAGTAGGAGAAAACTGTGTGGAGAAAGACCTGTCAGAGTAGATGCTCTGTTATTTCCCTAAGTACTAGGTGCCTTTGGCTGTCTTTTTCTTGGGAGAAGTTAATTTGTTTCAGTAACTATCTGTGATTATAGATTCCCAGAGAAAAATGTGTCTAAATTAGATATGACTGGTATATAGGTTGGCTGTAAATTTGAATGTGGTCTGAAAGAACAAACTAAATTCCCCTCTCTGCCCTAGTAATGCTAAAGCCTGAAGGGTGACACGGGCTCAAGGCCCTTGTTTGGAAAATGTGCAGTTGTCCCTCACTTGACTAACGAGATAGAATAATATCAATATCTTTTGCAGTTCTTTACATGTAGGGTGTTCCTTCCATGTTTCTTTCACTTTTTTTTGCCTACCTTGTATCTCTGGTCTAGTAAAGGAGTGTGTAGGTTGTAACTATCTAAAAATGCAAGACTGAAATATAACATGCTTTAAATGCACACGTCAGTTTTTGAATTCTGTATCTGATATCTGATTAACATTTCTATAAGCTGTAAAGTTGCTCATTTAGGTGTCCGAAATGCTGTGGAGCTTTTAAATCTAGTCTAGGAATGTTTTCCTCATGACTGATCTGTTAGTCCATTTTTGAGCATAATGGATGTCAGTGTTCAGTTCTAATTGATGATCTGACTTGTGAAACATACTTTATATCCTAATCTTTTTTTGGACTACATGGGACAAAAATAACTGCCTCTTGTATGAATATGTACAAAAATAACAGCAATTAGAATAAAAAGTAAAATTCCTTTAATGTAAAACACAGCTGACTGGCTAATTGAGGATGGGAAGTGAAACAAGAGGTGCATAGTCCTCTCTGGTGCTGTCAGGATATGCAGATGGATGAAGTTCATGAAAATGTAAAATGCAGGTTGATAGTTAAGGCTTTGTATGGTTTGTTTAATATTCAAGTTCAAACTGTAAAGTGCTTTGAGAAGGTGGTGGCAGCTGCATCCGTGCTGGTGCCTGTAGTACCCTTACAATGAGTCTGAGGCACAAATGCTGCATGGCTCGTTGTGGTTCTGTTGTTGCTGTCAAATGAAACACCTTGCCTTTTTTCCCTGCTAGAGGCTCGAGAATTATCTGATTGCTGGAGCTCAGTGAATGTAGAGAGGAGAATGGAACACTTAGACTGTAACGTGGGAGCACTGGCCAGGCACAAGTCTGAAATAGCACTTCGCTGATTGAAACACACTTTCAAATAAACCAAATTGAGTGACTCGCTTGGGGTAATGTGGGCAGATTTCCTGCAGACCTGCCAATCCCGATGGGCAGATTTTTTTCTCTGTCCTCTAGTTTGTGATGTTGTCCTTGTATTTCTTCCTGTGGGCTGACCATGTGCTCAGGGTTGTACCCAGCACAACAACTTGGGCAACTTGCTTGGGCAGCAACAAGCAATCATTTCTTCTGATGAGTCTTGTAGACTTCTGAGTCAAAACTTTTCTTAAATTTAATTTTATTTTACTTGTTTTAGTATAACTCCCAGCAAAGACTATTAAAGCTGGTGGTATTCAGTCATTTTGAAAAAAAAAAAAAAAACTTCAACATTTATAAGCAAGTAGAGGCAAAAGCAGCACGTTCTTATTGAAGCAGTAGGCATTTATCTGAAACAATCCTTTTTCCTCTATTTTATCGCCTGCCTCACTTTGCTTTTACTCAACATATCTTCCTGCTTGACATGGAAAAATGGCATGTATGTTACTTTTTTATTGCTACTTACCAGGCAAGGGGGTGCTAAAACACACTGAGAGATAAATGATGCTCCCAGTATGCATCTTTTCCTCAATCTAATGTGCTCTCATGTTTTAATAATATATAGACATATACTTCCACACTGTGCAAGAAGGGTGAGAGCCAGAGGAGGTAAGATGTTTGTCATAGTGACACTATAGCCCATCTATGGCAAACTGCCTAACCTGGATGTATGTTTGTCAGTCTCTTCCCTACCCATGAACTGTATCTAACAGGTGTTAACAGAATCCAGTGCAGCCTGGTCTTCTGAATCACTTGGAAGTCAAACAACTTGAATATCAGCTGTCAGTCTGCTGTAAGGTCAGTGCCTGATCTTTGGCAAGACAACCTCATCTGTGAAAAGGAGGCTGTGGTTCCTGTTTTCTTTCTAAAGAGCTTTGAGACTTATGGATCAGAGGTGGAATATGAAAGGATAAGGTTGAATATAATTGCACGTGCAGTAAAACTGTACTGAAGCCTGGTTCCCAGAGACAGAGGAGCCCTTATTGAGATGAGCTTTGTCATTTGAGGGAAATGTAAACCTTTATTTTGTGTTTCATGTTCATTAACTCTTCCCGTACACTCTCAGTTATTGCTAGTGCAGTGCAATTGGCCCTTGGAGACAGCACACTGTAATCTTCATTCCTGATCTCTTACTCAGGAAAAGAGACTCAGGGATGTCTCTTACTGGGAACTGCATAAACTGCGGGAAAAGATAATCAGACCAATGAAGAATGGAACTTTGTTTGTTGGGTGGTTTTGTTTGTTTGTTTCTGTGGTTTGTTTTTACTTGCAAGAAAAGCAAGCCAGTTTAATTGATTTCTGCCAGATGAATGAGCCATTGACATCTGTACAATAAAAGTTTTTTGGTGTGTTGGGTTTTTTTGTTTGTTTAGGTTTGTTTTTTGTTCCCACTTTTTTCACCGTTAAAATAACACTGTTCCTAATGATACTGCAGAGCTCAGGCAGATGAAGCACTTCACTTAGTATGGTGCTGGCTGCCTGCCCTTATCCGAATGTTAGCAGGGCAAAAACCTCACCAGCAATGTGCCACTAATTGCCAGATAGAACATCAAGCAAAAAACATTCTGGAATCCACCGAGACACTTGGGTCCACAGTAATTGTATCATCAATTAATTTGATGTTATAAGCAGATAATGGGTTTACAATGTTATTTCTGCTGAAACCATAATTTTCTTTGAAGTTGATTTATAAAGTACAGATTTTAGAGTCGCATTAAAAGTTAAACAAATCAGAGTATATGTTTGTATACTTTTATTTTATGTGATATCCTGTTAATTTTCAGTCTGAACTATGTGAATCCTAAGGAGTCTTCCAGGTTCTGGCAGACTGATCTAAACCACCAGCAGTTTGGAAATCTGCATGCACAATGTTTGTTTATATTTTCTGTTAGGGCTATCATGTGTTTTGATTACTTTCATGTTTTAGTACAGCAAGACTTGCAGTTTTCTGTGAGAAAGACCAGTGTCTAATACACTGGAGACTGCTGTCCTGTGCACTAGGATAGCTTTCATTTTGTTGATGTCGTGAGACCCACAATGGAATAACTGTTGCAAGAACATGCAGAGCTACCTTTCCACAAGACCTAATAACAGTGTCTTCCATAGAGTCCCCACAGCTTCTGCATCATGTCATGGGAAAGGTAACATAACTTTAGGAGTTTAGGAGGCAATCAGGCTGATTTTTGTAGTTTTGGGGCTTTTTTTAAAAAACAACTTACTATATAGATCAAATGTTTATCTCCATAATGGTGCCCCATTTTCTACACATACGTCATTAATATTTCACTCTGTGATTGTGAAACCACTGAATTAGTGCTTTTCCAGGTTGGCAGAGGAGTTCACTGTATGGAGTCAAAAATTTGATTCGTTAGTTAGAGCACAAGATCAGATTACTTGACTGAATTGAGAGGATCTCAGACCAGGTGGAGCAATTACCAGACAGGCCACAAGGGAATGCATGGTGATTCAATATTTTTGGTGGATTTTGTTTTTTATATTTTTCAAGTAAACATGAAACTTAAATATTAATGTGCATGAACAAAGTATGTTCTCATTAAATGCCATGCTCATTACTTTTACTGGAATGAGCATGTTTAATGCATAGACTGGCAACCTACTCTGTATACCACATGATAAAGTTGGTTTATGATGTGTAATGGTGTTGCTCTATAGAAAAGTTTTAATTATTCTACATTATACGTAATTTCCTACTATGAGAGATCAGCTCCAAGGCGTAAAGCTTACAGAAGTTTTTCCAAAGAAAGCTAATGTTAAGAGACTGTTTATCTTTAAAATAAATTGTGCATCTATCCCAGGAGCCTTTTTAACTGGAGAAAAAATGGCCAGCCACTACTGTGCCAAACCTCATTACACAGAACAGGGCTGTAGCTTGTCCAGTAGGTTTTGCAAGTCAGCTCTTCACCTTGGCAGAGTTCAGTGAGGGCAAGATTAAATCCTTTGTACGGGTGTGATAGACTGGGCTTGCCTTCTTCTGCATTCCTGCTGCTTCTGATCAAACTCCCAAATTCATCATGCTGGACTCCTTTGTGTCACAGCAAATACTTCTCATCAAAGGGAAATGTTGTATACCATTTATTTCACTGACTTTTTCCCCCTGTTATACCAGTGGGAGACAAGCATTCAGGCCATGTGGACAATGTACCTTCCAGTGATAGGAAATGGTGATGAACAAATCTGGCCCCTGTCACACAGTCCTAATTGCAGGTAGTACCAGCTGTATGTTCAGCAGATACCCACTAATTGCTGCTTTCAGTGCAAGGCACAGCACTGTTGAATGTTGCCTTTCCTTTCATATACTTTTGTGTTAAACCATTAAAAAAACCCCAACTAAACAACTCAATCTGTACAGTTTGAACACAGTGATAATTAAGCATTAACCACATTTGATATGCCTTACCTTTTTAAACTCAGCTCGGCAGGAGGAACTTTCTCCTTTAACAGACAAAAATTTTTTTGCATCAAGTAGATGTGTTAGAACGCTCAAGTGCTCATTTTAGAAAGGCTGATATCCAGTGCATTGGTATTAATAATCAAGTATTGGCAAAAGAACACGCAGTTTAGATGTTGCCTTGATTTCCTTACATAGGGGCAGAGATTAATGTAGTTTCTTCTACCGAATCAGACTTGGTTTTCCTTGCAAAGTTTTTTTTTAGCAAGAAAAATTTCCTTCTTTTTTTTCATAAGGATGGTGGCAGGCAATGCCTTTATTTGCCTCTTCCCCTTTTACTCAGAAATTAACTTCAGTGTTAGTGCCTGCTGCGATGCAGCTGTGCTGGACAAAGTACCTGCCCTGAGGTACACAACTGTGCCAGGCCTTGCAGTGTTCAGACCATGCAGTACTGAGCATTCTCCCAAGCTGTTTGAATGTCACCGTCCAACTACGGGCCAGCTTTTGCACTGATGAAAATGGGGAGGTTTCAGTTGATGATGATGTGTCCTAACCAGCAATAAACCTTGTTGATAAAGTATATCTGTCTACTATTACTGTTCTCAATTTCTTTTCCAGGCTGTTTTGCCTGACAGACCAGCCCAGGCAAATAAGAATCTGTTAATGCTCAAGTATTTTTGTCAAAGGAATGAGGCGTTTGTGTTCAAACACTTGAAATGGGGACAGTAGTTGGTGAAATATTTAGCAGTGGGAGAAATTAAATGCTGCAGCCTTAATGCCTGATGCATCGTGTCTGTGTGTGTTTTCAGATACTGTTGTTTACCATAGGAAGCTGTGGTCAAAACTGCTCTGTGCTCTGTCTCAAAGCAAATGAGCAAGTGGTTTTGTGGGGCAAAAAGATGGAATGCTCTGGCTTTGTGGGATTTTCTGAATTCTTAATAAACTTGAGGAAGAGAGGAGATGTGGGCTTCGCAGTTAGTTTGTGGTTCTAAATTAGCACATAAACTTCTGACAAGCTGTAGTTGCTCTAAGGAGGATTTTTGGCATTGAACGTTTCTCTTATTCAGCTGGAAAACAAAACAAAACTCGGTTGTTAATTAGGCAACATTAGTGCATTCATCTTTGCAGCTATTTAGAATTAACAAATCAACATGGAGCCCCTTAAAAGTGTAAATTAATCTGCAGGACAGTAAAATGGAGCATCGTTAGAGCTGGTGCGTTGCAGCTCTGCCTTTAGGAGATGCAGCTTATTTAACCAAGACATGATGTTACTTTTTTAAGAATACACAGCCAAACAGCATTAAAACCAGGCTCTCAGCTTGTACTGAAGTGATTTTTTTTAAAAATTTTTTCCCCCACATCGCGGCAGCCTCCCCTGACAGTCAGCGGGAGTTCTTGTACCGATGATATCATCGCTCAGTCTCCCCGCCACTACCAGGGGACACGACCGGGCTCTCGTCATTCACTGGCAACTGCCTTTGCTCACATTTTCTGCTGAAGACAGGCTGCATTTACTCATCTGCGGTGCATTTGCTTAGTTTGATTTGCCAGGGTTTTAAATGTATTGTGTGTGTATGGACATACCTCTGATTATGTAGAGAAAGTGAAGGCTGCTGTGACTGACAGGGGAACTGAACAGTTTGTTCACCAGGCATGTAACATGTTTGATTTTGGTACCATATTTATAAACATGCTGTATTTTAACTGGGTGATCTCATTGCCTATGTGGAAGAGAGGTTATATAGACATGGCCTTGGTAGCTCAAGAAAAAGAATGTGTTTATCACTGATAGAATTGTTGAACTAGAGCCATTTGTAAAGACATGAGAGGGAAGTAGATGCAGAAGCACTAGACTAAATGGGGCTAGACTAATTTTCAATTAAGTGGAATTTTTTAAAAATACATTTTATGCAGAAAAAAAAAATCTCTGTGTTGCACTTGGTTGCCTGAAACATCACTAGGTGTGTCTCTGTGTCTGACTCAAATACACTGACAGTTGAACAGTGTTTGTAATAACAGACTTTGCTGGTCATGGTAATGGAATATATTTGTGTGGTGTGTAAAAATCCTTGGTAAATGAACACGATTAAAAGCAAGGAAGGACACAGTTAAGTTCCCCCAAGTAATCTTAGCTCAGCCTTGGGCAGGCAACATTAATATTTTTCCCCCAAGGATTCCTTATCTTCCATAATGGTCATGCTGGGGATTTAAGGGGTGGGTTTTGTGTGCAACACAAAAAGTGCCAATGTACTCTGAGTGATTTCATAGTGAGAAGGGACAAATGGACAAGTCTTAAGTGCATATGCAGTGCCCTAAGAACTGTTCTTGTTCATGACCCAGCTTAGATCTGTGTGTGTATGCCAGACTTGCAGGGGAAGTGTATTCTCCATTTCTTCACTGGCTTCACCTTCCCCCACCCAAGGAGTTCCATACCTGAGAGCTATTTTGCCTTCAGATTCTCACAGATAGGGAGCTGTTTTCTCTATAGGTAAAACAAACATGAAAATCTGTAAAATAATATATGCCTTTTGCTAAGTATATGGCAATGTGAACCACTACAAGTTGAGTTGGCACACTGCAGGTGAAGCAGCAAAAAAAAATCATTGTCAAATTCAGATTGGATTTCAGAGGTAAAGAGACTTTAGGTTTTGGGTTGTTAAGGAGGGTGGAGAGAGAAGAAAGCTTTTTTTAAAAGGAAAAGTTAATGTTAGTGCCTGTCTGTCTTTTAGGTACATACATCATGACAACTGCCCTGATGCCCCTCCTGGAAAAAGCAGCTGATGCCAGAGTGGTGAGTCTGTGATGCTGTTTCAAAGGGGTGTTTTACTATTTTTACCTCCTGGCTTGTGACAGCAGTTCTCTGACTGTTTTAGCAATGCAGGATTACTTATGATGCTGTAAGGATCTCTAAAATCCTCTTGGATTTTGCTAACAACCTCCTCCTCTAAGGCAAAGCTCCTGCCTGCTGCTCTCAACCCTTCATTGGAAATCAGAGTAAAACACTTCATTTGGGAACTACCCTCTTAGATTCCCTAGGGCAAGTTAGCTCCTGCAGCAGAGTGCAAAATATGTACAACAGGAGTATAGGCTTAAAAGAACTTTACAGATCTTGGTGTAAAATAAGACAGCAGGTACATTTTTAAAAATGAAATTTCCCAAGTTTTGTATGGCTTCTAATTAGCTTCGGTAAATCCTAAACATACAAACGACAAATAGTGCTATTCTGCTATTTTATTTCTCCCCATTACTTTTCAAAAGGAAGAAGCATAAAATTCCTGAAATGAATCAACATCACTTTGAATAAAAATCCCTTCTTAAAAACCTTATGTATCTTCCATCTCATCTCCAGGTATGCTCTACTCGTGAGCGTAAGCATAATGCAAAGAATATGCAGAGGAATCCTGCTCCGTAGGGACTTCCAGCTATGGCCTAAAGACTGCATTGCATGCATGAGTGCATCTGTGGGGAGTTCCTGGTTTTGCTTTTCATTCATTTGTTTTTCATTCATTTCATTACAGATAACTGTCTCTTCTGGGGGCATGCTAGTTCAAAAATTAAACGTATCTGACTTGCAGTCGGGAAATGGGCCATTTGATGGAACTATGGTGTATGCACAGAACAAGGTACAGCCCGTGGGATTGAACACAAAGCCCAGCCCTTCTTTGCTAGGCAGCTCATACCATCTGCTTTGCAAAAAGCCTGTTGGTCACTGTTGCTTTCCCATTGCATCCAACCCACATGCAGATGCACAGGCAATAATCTTCAGGAGTATGATGGCATGCCCTTAGGAGTGCATACATCTTGCATGGAGGAGAGCATGGCTAGACTTTGATTTGATATGAGAGAAGTCCCAAGGGGGAACACTGTCTTTAGCTGATGAACCCTGTCTGCCTGCTTAGTTCTTGCCCACAGTCTGCAGCAAGTAGACATGGTCAGTAAAAGCAGTGCAGCTGCTTTAAAAGTAAATTTGTAGCCAGGGTATGGATGGCAATGACTGTGGAAGTCTCTGATGAAATTATCCAATACATCCAGTCAGGATGAGCAAGGGTATATTTCTACTGTACATAAATGCTCTGGTATTTATGGCACATTTGATGTAGTTTATTTCCCTGGGAACTAATTTGGTGGACAAGCTGTTGAACTCGGTGCTAGCATAGCTCTTACTGCTCTATCCTAGAGACAGCAAGTTGTCCTGACAGAACAGTGGGCAAAGGCTCACAGAAGTATCCATTTCTCCGTGATGCACCCCGGCTGGGCAGACACTCCAGGTAACATCTGCTTCACACTCTGACAATAATTTTTTCTTTTCAGGATTAGTTTAAAAGCAAAGAGAAATGAAACTTCCTAGTATATTTTTCCAACAGGTGCAGTAATTTCTCCAAACTTGAAGTAGTTTTATATCCCCTTGGTGGCTCTATTCTGCACAGTGTCTGCTAGCTGTGTATATCTAGAGAATAATAATGGGCAGTGAATGCTTCCAGCCCTGCACAAATGCACAGCAGAGACATAGTTCTTCAAGGTAACTTTTAAGTTACATTTGTAGTGGAACTGTTAAACACACAGATGTGAAACTTCTGCCTCTCTAAGTACCAATATGCAGACACTGGGAATTTGTGAGGGCATGTAAGAGAATGCAGCACTGTGCAAGCCCTCTGCTCTTTCTCTAAACATTCACTGCTGTTGAGAAGCAGTTTGGCCATTCAGCCCTTTGTCTGAGCTGCAGCTGTTCTTCAGTGACTGTGCCTGAGCAGGTGGGCCAGCATCAGTCATGCACGATGCATGTTGCATTCCCCAATGTTTCCAGCCCCCAGTGCCCAAGCTTGGGATGCAGAATAGCAGTTTACATCTCTAGGTCTTTTATAGGGATGCAGTTTCCAAAATTTGTTTCTGACAACAGAAGCATTTACGCTGTCTACTTTATGCTTGAAAATAGCCCTTTCCAACTAAATATCCTCATATTTCTTTTTCTTTAAAATACATTTATTTTTGCACTTCCTTTGCAGATTTCAAACTTAATGAACCATAGAGTTATCCCACCTTAAAGTTCAAAGACTCTCCAACCCCCAGAAATAAACACCTACATTGGATGGGCCCACAGTCATCATCTGTTGGACAAAATAAAATGAAACCAGAGTTTAGACAGGAAGTAAGCAATTTTTAAATACAGTGTTGCAACCGGTTTCCTAAAACTGGGAGAAAAGAAGAGCTAAAAATCCCATTACAATACTGCTTTTTGAAATTTCTGTTTCCCCTGTGTTTGTCATCTTTATGGTTCAGAATGGAATTAGCGGAGGAACCTCTTATAGATCCTGTTGGCTGTTTTGTCCCTGTAATTTGACCCAAACAAACAAGTGGTGGATCATCTGGCAGCTTAGTGCTATTCTCCCACAAGCCATCCTACTCCCAGATAGGAGAAAATACTAATTTTCTTCCATAAGCTCCAGAGATGCCTCCTCTCCTTCCTATACACAAAATGGCAATTTGAAGGTGTTTTGGTTTTGGGGTTTTTTGGGGGTTTTTTTGGGTGGTTTTTTTGTTTGTTTGTTTTTTGGTGGTTTTGTTTTGTTTTGTTTTTTTGTGTCAAAAAAGCCTTGCATGGCAGGCTACCATTCCATTGTTATCCTTTCCAGCTGTGAGGTCATCCATGCCCGATTTCTACGAGAGGATGAAGAACTCACTGCGCACAGAGGCCCAGGGAGCTGACACCGTCCTGTGGCTGGCGGTGTCAGCTGAAGCAACAAAGCTGCCCAGCGGCTTGTTCTTCCAAGGTAAGGAGCAGTGTCTCACAGTGCACAGACTGGAGATCCCCAGCCTGTCTGAGCTTAGGATCCCTGTCTGGCCTGGAGGGGGATGAAGGCTGCACCAGGCAGCTTGTGCAAAGGA
The DNA here is from genome assembly GCA_013399945.1 of Ploceus nigricollis. NCBI lineage: Eukaryota > Metazoa > Chordata > Aves > Passeriformes > Ploceidae > Ploceus > Ploceus nigricollis. The sequence continues at coordinate 76,162 of VXBC01007869.1, forward strand.
TAAAGCATTCCTCAAAGTTGTTTCAAGTCTAATGTTCGAGTGAGCATTGTGTTAAATTGTTATATTCCTGCTTTTGTCCTCTGAAGTAGCTGATAGAGACTTCAAAGCATTTCTTTAGGGAGGGTTGGGGATTTTTGTAATGAAAATGGCTGCATGTAGGACTGTGCCAAGGGAAGGTGAATCACAGCAGTCAAACAGCATCTTTTATGAGGCTAGGAAATGAGCATCTTTCTCACAGAGCACTGGGAGTTGGCTCCGCTTTGACAGGTTCTTCTTCCTATTGTTCCATGCTAGCTAAAACTGCCAATTCCCCCTTTCTCTAACACTGGGCAAAGACTTGAGCACAATGGCATTTTTGGCACTGTGAGCTTAGGGAATGGAAAAGTAGGGCAGAGCCTTTCTTTTCTCTCAGGCAAATGACAGGCATCTTTGTAGGAGCAGCTGGAAGCAGGGATACCTCAATGGTGATGCAGGTCAGTCCAGAAAGAGAAAGCTCAGGGTAATTTCTTACAGAAGCTCAGTGCTTCTGTTGGATGTGGCACTCAAATCCTGATTCACTGAATTTCTATACGGAGAATGCAGGAAGCTCAGACTTTTCTGCATTTGGGTTGACTTTGTCCCCTCTGTCCCACAGACAGTCACACAGGGTTGGCTGACAGATACTTAAATGGACATTTTTCATGTCAGCATGTGGTGCATGTGGAAACCCCACATCCCAGCTGGTCAGCCTTCTTTGTAGAACCAGGCTTTGCCTTTCTTTTACTCCAATCACTTTATTCTGGTCCTAATGCTTCTGCTCAGTTGTTCTTTCTGTTTCTTTCATAATTGCACCAGGCTCTTCCCTTTGGCCTTTTTCTACTCCCAGCTTTGGTAAACAGGGAACATGCCCTGCCTCTTTAGCTAAAGCTACTGACTTTTGAGAGCTTTGGTCCTGGCATGACTGCTCTTAAAGCTGCCAGACAAGTTCTGAGTCTATGTCTTGTGCTTATCAAATAGTGGTGAAGTCAGTTATTTCTTGCTCCTATGACCTTTTGGAAGCCACAGCTTACCTGAGAAAATAATAAAGGGAAGAAGGGTTTGGGGTGCAGGAGCACTTTGCCACAAACCCCACGCTTCTGATCCTAGGCAGCCATTTTCCAAATCAGTCAGTTTCCCTCCATTTTCTGCATTCTCTTCTTCTGTTCCCTCTGAGAGCAAGCCAAAGCCAGCTTTTTTTTTTTTCCTGAGAAAATAATAAAGGGAAGTGAGAACATGACTAGTACTACCAGAATTCTCTGCATCTGCTAAAATATATAAAAAATGCTTAACAGAGACCTGCTTTCCAAAGACTAGAAGCATCTTCTCTGTGATGCTGAACTTGGCTTTCATACCTAGTTCCCAAACTTTAGCACAGGCTACTGGAAGCACTATGGCTAGGTGGGAAGCCATTCATAATCAGTGATGGAGAAGGGAACGTTCCTCTCTCTCTCCTCAGTTTTCCATGAGCAGAAGTTATGTGGTATGTGCAGTCAGGTAAACATTTGCTCTTAAGAGAGCAAATACCTCTGCTCTCCTGGGGAGCCCAGTGGCAGCCTGATAAGTTTTCAGGGAAGTCTGCTGCCCAGGGTTGCAACAGCTTGTACTTTTTGTCTCTTCTGGCTGCTGCAGAAGTTGGGCTTGCTAAGTAGACTTAACAGTGCTGCACCAGTGCTCCGACTGTTGTTCCACAGACACCTGACAGCATTGTCATAAGGCTCCCACACTCTAGACACCATGTTTTTGGAGGGGAAGATCCCTTAGAGTGGATGGTGGTAACACCTGTATTTACAGAGTGAGTGGCAGGCATGAGATTTGGAAAACCAAGCAAAGCATCCACCTGAGCAAACTTGGTTGGATACATGTCACTTATGGTGACTGAGCAATAAGCCCAAGTTCCTTTGCATTTAGAATTTAACCGTTGTTTCTAAGGATGAAAGTTAGCATTTTAAGACTGAAAATAATCCTAACTACGAAGTCCGAGTTGGGGATTTGTACGTTATTAGAAACGTTATCCAGGAGACAAGGAAAAATGTTGTTTCAAGTGCAAAATCATCCTCTGCCTGCAGCAACAAACTCCAGCTATTGCTCTTTGTCTGCAGGTGCTGCACTAGTGACAGGCATAACCTCACAAGGAAGCCTTCCTTTTCCTAAACTGTCCCCAGGTGCAAATGGGGGCTTGCTGCACAGTCCAGGTCATACTGTGCTACAGAAAAATCACTCTAGCTCCAAAATACAAATTGAATTGGTTTAATTTTTGGTTTAGAAGATATGCTTAACTAGCATTATTTACAGGTACTTAGAAGGTTAATTTTCCTGGCTTCAAGACCATGAGGTATGTTTGGGCAGTACAGAGTCTATCAGAAAAACCTCCTTTCTATAAGAGAGATAAATGTACCCATAAGGTTTTTTTTTTCTTCTTTTCTTCCAGACAGGCAGCCAGTCCCTACACACTTACCCCTAGCATATACCCACAGTCCACCAGAGGATGAAGAGAAACTAATGGAGGTGCTGGAAGAGTTCTCCCAGAAGTTTAAATCTGTTTCTCCAGGAATTTAGTGTCTCTGCTGACACAGTGTCACCAGAAATCTAATTACACAGTAATCTGCTGTTGAGGGGAAGTGGGATGCCATAGGCCTGTTAAAAATGAATTAGGTTCAGGTGTTCTCATAATGAGGCAGTAGAGTGGCACCTGTGTAATTTTTCTCTGCTGCCAAGTCTCTCCCATTGTGAAAATGCAGCTGCTGCCTCAAGACTTGCTAAGGTTGTGTTCTTTGGATGGGAAGAAAAATTGAGAAGCATTAAAATAAGCCCTGAGACTTTGTAAAGTTACCTAGAATAATTTAAAACACTCAGCACAGAGAAATGCAGAGGAGTGTACTTTCAGTAGCCTTCGTGAAGGACTACAGGAAAGAAGTGGGAATGTTTTGAACAACTTTTAACTTTTGTATTTGACAGGTTGGTGGCTTCCTTCACTGCATGAGGGTGATTGGGCTCAAACATGTAACTGGGAATGCAGAAACTCCCTTGAAGAGCCTGCTTAGTTTAAAGGGAAAGATTTCTTATGGCCTTTAGTTTCTATAAATTAGTGCTGGTATGCAGAAGTGAACTGCTTCCTCATGTTTAAACAGCAAGAATTTAGGAACACTGCCAAATGCCTTCCACATTACTTGATGGAGCCAGGGCTAAATATTATCCCATTTATGTCAAAATACCATGAAGTAGGAGGTTTCAACACAACACACCGAGACATGGCTGGATCCAGCAGAGAAATGGTTGCATGACTGCAGGCATGAAAAGAAACAACATGCTAAGGTGTACCTGCTTGCCATTTCTGTGAGAGATTAAAGGGAATTGTTTTATCATTGTGAATGGATTAAGAGGGGAAGGGAACACTGGCGGGGCACAGGTTTTAGAGGAGAATCTACCTCTTGATGCGAGGCTTGTATTTTGTCTGGATCTGTTTACTTCCAGACACAGAGGACAGGATTTATCTTACCTGGTCTGTGGACATTTGAATTACTCACTGAGTTTCTCACTGTAAATCAGTAGAGGGAAAAATGGGCTTTTTCACAGGGATTTACTGGATCTAGTTTAAGAAACACCACCTACAGTGCTGGATCTTTCTAACAGTGCTGAAGACAATCAGCTCAGACGAAGACATTCTGGTGGGACTGGGACTCATTTTGTCTTAATTATTTCAGATTTACTGCAAAGCCAAAACTATTATTAACAAAGGTAACACCTTTTCTCCTGAACTGAATGTGTTTTTTAACCAGCTGCCTCCCAGGATCAGCCAAGTTGCTGCACTGTTTCACATGTGGCTCACACCAGTGTGGTAGGACCAAGGACCTAAACACAAATGTAACACAGATGTTCTTGAGCTCTCTGCAGTGACTGGCAGCTAAAAACTGCTGATGGACAGAGGAGAGCTCCTTCTGTCTGCTTTACATAATTTACTTTCCTCCTGGCTGATGGTATTTCTTCATTATTCAAACATCTCCTATTAAGTATCAGTTTAAGAAAAAACCTGCTTTTTTGAGCCTATTGTCAGTCTCCTTAGAAATAAAGACTTTACTGTCAGAGAGGCCCTGAGAAAAATTTTCCCATGATAAGCAGTGCTGAGACAAGTCAGGCTGTCACAGCTCCTCCTGAAGAGGCTGGGTCAGCATTCAAGTTATTGCTTCATTTATAAACTTAACTCGTTCTTGCACTACAGTGAAAGAAAACAACAGCAAGGCTTGTACAGAGGTTTATTTCCTGCAAATCTGGTATTAACATTTTCTGTGGTTTCAACTGTTAAATACAGTCACCCAAAACAAGAGCATGGCTGGAAGCATATATAGTAACTACATTTCTTAACCCAATAGCTGCAAGGTTAATAAAAACATTTGCATTATTTAGTATTTACATCAATTTGCTTCTCAGCTCTGCAGTACAGAAGAAAAGTTTAATGACTGGTATTTAAATAGTTCATAAAAGTAAAAACTGTGCCCTGTATTTGTATATATTTAACACATTTTAGTCCACATTCTGTACTAGTGTATTTGAATAGCGTATATTTTTCATTTTGTTTCACAGCTTAAAAATGAAGCCAAAGTTAAGAAAACTGCTTTAATCAAAGTTTGGTCACAGTGTTAAAGAGCACACGCTATGGTTTAAGAGCACTTGTGATTTAAAAAGAACTAAACCACAGGAACAGCAACTAGAATCAAAGTCCAGAGTGTCACACACTTTGGTATTATGGTCCTGCTGATGCTTTATTTCAGCCCGATGCCACGAGAGCAAACGTGGCATGTGGCTGCAAGCCAGCGAGAGGATTTGTCTATGCAATCCAGAATGACTTGCACCTTCATGTAAGTGAATACATTTACAGACTCACAGATTATGCTGAGTCGGAAGGGACCCACCAGGATCATGGAGTCCAACTCCTGGCCCTGCACAGGACACCCCAAGAGTCACACCATGTGCCTGAGAGCACTGTCCAAACACTTCCTGAACTCTGTCAGGCTTGGTGCTGTGACCACTTCCCTGGGGAGCTGTTCCAGTGCCCAGCCACCCTGTGGGTGAAGAACCTTTTCCTAATATCCAACCTAAACCTCCCCTGACACAACCTCAGGCCATTCCTTTGGGCCCTGTCACTGGTCACCCCAGAGAAGAGATCAGTGCCTGCCTCTCCTCTTCCCCTCACAAGGAAGTTGTAGACTGTGATTAGGTCTCTCCTCAGTCTTCTCTTCCACTTTTAAAACTTTATGAGCAAAATAAAAATAGCATCCAGTGACAGATGACCAGAAAATGAAGGTGGCACAGGTCCTTGCTGAGCAGTGCACACTGGGAGTTTGCAAGCACACCTGGTTCATGGGAGTGGAATGACAAGCACAGCAGCTGCTCTTGCCACCTCTTGCCACCCTTTCCAGTCCATGTGCAGCCCAGCACACAGCCCAACACACTGACCTCACTCTGATAGCTTCACATTTTTCTTCATTTCGTGAAGTCACCTAGTTGGGAAGGCTGGGATCAAACTCGGGGATCTTGCATAGAAATGTAGCACCACAGAGCACATGTGGAGTTGGTAATTTCTCTACATCCTAATGGAAAGGCACAGCCCATCACCAGTGCAGTAGGACTGACTGCAGTGATGCAGGGGCCACTGCAACTTCTCTTTTTATCTTGGATGAAAATTTTAGGAGGCCAGTGTAACAGATGTCAAACAGTTTTGTAAGTTGCATTTTGTCTTTAGTTTCATTTCTGGGTCATCTTTATTCATTGTTTAAAAAAAACCCAATAAACTAAATCAACCTGCTATTGATTAAAGGTGTAAAAAATTGTTTGTTGTTTGCCTTTGAATGGGGGCACTCCCATACATACCTCACAATTTTGGAGTAAACTGCAAATACCAATCGTTGGCATTTGCAGTAACACACACTCCAGCTTCTGTGTTCTACTCAGTGGGAACAAGGTGTGAGCAGGGCCACCCCTTCCTGTTAAACAAGGCTCAGGTGGGATTGTGAATATGCACTGCCTGGGCTCCAAGGGAGTTCTGCAATATCCTTCATTATAGCCTGATAAGTTAGTCCTGCAAACCTCAATGTAAATAAATTGATTTGGTGGGGGACAGTCCCAGCCATTTCAAGTGTCAGTACAACCACTAATCTGTGTTTTTGTAATGACAAAGCCTCTCTAAAAGCCATGGCACTTGAAGCAGTACTAGTTTTCATTAAGCAGTGCTGAACTTGGTGAGTGGAGAGTGAACATGGAGTTACTCTTTCAGGGACAACTTGATGGAACAGTGGAGAATGGCAGCTATGAAGCAGTTTAATCTGTAAGTTACTCTCTCACCCTCCCTGCAAAAATAAAGCACCCTATCTCATGACACTGGATCATACTTATCTAAAACTAGTGCTGGTCAACATCCACCCACAGTCATTTAAGATAGGCAGTTTCCACTCTGGCAGCGCACAGCTTTGCATCTTCCCTAGCTCAGCTCACAGTATTTCCTGTTTGTCTCAGGCTTCCATCTCTCGCTTTGTTAGGAGAGGTAATTCTGGGCATATTCGGGCAGAGCCAGTGACTGATTACAGGAGATAATTTTGAAATGCAACTAAGATGACTTAAAAACTGTATTCCTGCAGTCACCCAAAAAGCACTGATCTAGACACTGAGACAAAGAAGGCTTTGAAAAGGCACCGAATCTGATAGGGAGCAAGTGCAACAAAAACACTTCTGGGACTAAAAGTGATCAAATCCAAGAACTTCAATTTGTGAAGTAGGTCAGTATTTATGTTCCTCTCTCTAGAAGGAGCCATCAGATAAAGAAAAATTATGTATTCCTCTGAAGGAAGTTTGTTCTCTCTCAAAACAAAATCTAGTGCTCAGCTTTACGAAGGGACACAGTGTCAGCCTGGCCAAAGGTCTTCAGCAGGACTGGTTTCTACCCTGCTGCCAGGAGATACAACTCAAACCTTTGCTGTACTGGCAGTGCCATTTCACAGATAAAAATATTGCCTAAATAGGGGAAGAGTGGTAAAACCTACACTTGTGCAAACTTCAGGGAGAGAGGTCCCAGGAAGTGCCATTTTCTTTGATGGTTAAAAGTCTTGAGCATCTTCCCTTTACTTTTCAGTTCAGAATCCACAATCCACAGGGAGCCTTGGAATGATGCACAAAATCATGCAATTCCTCTGGTGCCCAGACACCATTTCCTTTGGGCTGCTCACCCACTGCCAAGCACTCAGGGCAAGAATTTGTCCTGGCAAAAGACATCTCCATACAGCAGCTGTCAGTTTTATGACAATTCGCAGAACAGGCAAGTGAATGAGTCCAGTCAAAACTCAATAAACCAAACACACATAGAGAAGGAAAAGAAATAGCCAAAAGCTGTTAGAAATTAATTTAGTGGGGTTGAGATACCACAATTTATTCAGCTACATCAGAGACACTTATTTACATAATGGAACAGTACTGGAAAGTGTTACAATGTAGTTGGTAGAAAAGATGGTCAAATTGTTGAGCAGCATTCCTACAAAACACTGACCAGAACAAAAGCCAGTAGGAGCTTTTTTTGTATAAAATCCCTCTAATAAAAAAAACAGCAAAGCCTATGAGATATTGGTCAGTATGACAACTTACCAAGCAGAGTTAGAAACAAAGCTCAGCCTTCAGAAAGCTAAACCACAGCCAAAACTAGTCCTAATGACAAAGATGTAGCAAGGAGTTTGTGAATTTGTTTATTTCTGAAAATTTCTTAATTACTTGGCTGTGGCAACCCCACAGAATTTTCTTGGGACAGGACAAAATAGGGGTGTTAGCAATGGGTTCTTCACATCTGAAGGAAGCCCTGACCTGTGATAAAATGTAAGTATAAAGGTGATAAACCCTTTAATAAATTTAGATTCTTTAATATCTAAAGAACAAATAACTGGAGAGACTATCTTCATAAGGCTTGACACCTCTTCTGTATCATCTCAGTAGTAATGTGTCTCTTCCCCATCCTCTTAATATCAAAGTGCTTATTATGCATTTAATGCAGTCCTGAAAAAACTACTTGAGGTAGATAAATATTATTTGGCAATTGAACCAAAGAACAAGAAATGGAAGTCAAATCTTCATAGACTGGAACAACTCCGTGTTCCTTGTGGCTTCTGGATCTGGACCATAACTACTGGCTGGCTTACAGTACTGGGATGGGGGGATGGTTTGGCTTTATACAGTTCTGATGAACATTCATTTTTATACTGTAACTGTAGGTGCTTTTTGTTTTGGTTTGGTTTTTTTAGGTTTTGTTTGTATGCTGATAACATTCTTTCTTGGTATCCCCTCTTTGCACAGACTTTGCCAGGACTGCGCTCTCTTGTTTTCATGTTGCTTTGAGTTCAATGTCCCTTCTTGGCAGCAATTTCAATTGAACTCAATCTCTTTCTCTTCTGAGCAGTACAATGTGTCCTGCAGCAAACAACATTTCAGAGATGGCCAAAGACTCCTCACAAGGGAAAATCCCCAAACTGGGAAAATGCAATGAAAAGTCACATGTGATCACACAAAGTTAATATCAAATCCCAGAACTTTAGGTTATTGGCAAACTAGGGACATTGTTTTTTTTTTTTTTTTGTTCTGAGGAGCAAAGATCTCCTGCCAACATTCACAAGATGCAATTTTGAAGAGAAAAATCTCTGTCTTCCTCAATATTACCTAAGAGGTCATCACTGAAGGGACTCAGCACATCAATGCATCCTGAAAAAAGGATCAAGTTTGTTGTTACTGTTGCATCTTGTAAGTCCTAATTGAAAACATCCCATGTGCTCAATGTGGTCTCCTGGACAGGACATGGCCTGTAAAACCACACATTGTAGCCCTATTTCCTGTGTGCTACAAAACAGAACTTTGGTGGCTGGTATGCAAATCCTGTTTGGAACAGCAAAGCCAGACATAGGTAATATTTGCTAATTTGTTAGTAACTAATTTGGTGGTAGTTTAGATTTAAGGAAAGATAGTTACTTTTTTCCTTCTCTAAGCAATAAAGTAGACACAGGCATTAAGGAGACTTTGAATCACAGAGTGGCTGAGGTGGGAAAGAACCTTCAAAGGTCATCTGGTCCTGCTCAAGCAGGGTCACCTAGAGGTGGTTGCCCAGGGTCATGTCCAGCTGGGTTTTCTCCAAAGATGGAGAACCCACAAACTACCTGCCTGGCCAGTCTGTGCCCATGCTCAGTCACCCTTGCAGTAAAAATTGTTTCCTGACGTTCAGAGGAAATCTGTGTTTCTGTTTGTGCCCATTGCCTCTGGCCCTGTCACTGGACACCAGTGCATTTTCTTTGCACCCTCCCTTCAGGCATTTATACACACTGATGAGATCCCTCTGAGCCTTCTTTTCTCCAAGATGAACAGTCCCAGCTCTCCCAGATATGCTCCAGTACCTTTCACCATCTCAGTGGCCCTTTGCTGGACTCCATACAGTAGTTTCATTTCCCCCACTCAGAGGGAACACATCCCTCCCTTTCCCAGTACTAGAGATGCCCATGCCACCCTCTCAGACAAAGTGCAGCAACCACTACTGAGGTACTAAGAGCCCACATGCTGACATTCAGGTGATGGTCTCAAGTTCAGGAGGACAGAGCAGGGAGGTCACCTGGGCTTGGCTGCAAAAAGCAGCTGCAGACAAGGGTGCTCACAGCTGAGCACACCAATGTCACTGTGCAGGATTATCCTCTGCCAGACTGGCTGACTTGTAGCCCTATCACTGCTCTGTTTCAACATCTAACCATGACTTTAAGTCTTCTGGTAGATGGGAGGACCATCAATGCTACATTGCAAGCAGATGCCCACATTCTTTTCTCTTCACTTAAATATTTTCAGCTTAAAACAAGTGAAGTTTGGGGCTCCGATTGCCCCACCTGGGACACAAGTGATTCTAGCAAGCTGCTCAGGCAGTGTGTATGTGACCAGCATCTGCCCCATCACCTGCCTAAGCCCTACACACACTGCTCATTTTAAAACCGAGAATAGCAGGCAGATGTTCTGGAGAACACTTCCCACAAGGAAGCACCAGCTAAGAGAAATGAAAATCACCTTTTCTGATGCATAGAGCAGAGGGAGGCTAGCAATGTTTGTGTGCCCCTTGTCACAGCATGAGGTATCACTAAAAGGTACTGCCCTTCAGCAGCCCCAGGGAAAGGGGGCTTGGCTTCATTTAAGAGTGTGTGTAGGTATGTGGCACTGCATAGTTTACACCTGTATCAAAACACATCCTCCTCCCATCCTCCAATAGTGAAATTTGTAAAAATAGCTCAGATTTGTTATTCAGCAAGCAAAATGGAGAAAAAAAAGGATCAGGCAACTGAGATCCCTTTTCGTATGCATCTAGCAGACAGAAGAAACTGAGATTGCTACTCTAACACAGCAGAAGAGGAAGGCAGGCATTTTAACTCTCCCAGTGTCAAATCTTTCTTCATTTGGAAAGTAAAAGAATTATTGAATTAGATACATCTATTTTCCCTTCATAATCTCTACATTTCAGCTCTTGAGGGCATTGCAAAGGGACAAATTTTCCTTTCCCCCTCAGCTTCACTTGCAGCTTATATAATTTTCTAAGCCCAGAGCAGTTTGTCCTGAGACTGCAAGATAAGGAGATGTTTAGCTTAAATCCAGATAACCCTGCAGGTCATTCAGTGAGAGAGAAAAGCCAGGAAAATTCTGCAAAACAGTTTTGCATACCCCATATCCACACATAAGCAACACTGAAACCATAACTCCTTGGAAGACAAGGGGGATGTGGCCACAAGTTTATTGCAGAACAGTCCAAACAAGTCATTCTCAAATGTAGTCTCCTTTGGAATCAGTTCTTCACCTTTGTTTGCACATTACATGTTCAGGAGTAGGTGCTGACCCAGGGGCACATCCTCAGCTTGTTGAATCCATCACTCCATCAGTGTGAGCACAATTCATGCTGGAGTCCCAGCCTTGGTGCCACTGCTGTCTCCTCAGGAACCGAGCACTAAACAGCAATTTAAATTCACTTTGGTGTACCCGTGCTTCTGTCACCATGAGATGCACTCCCTGCACAGCACAAGTCAGGTCCCTGGCCGAAAGGCCCTGAGCCCAAGGGCACATGGAACACCATAGTCCAGCAAAGCTTTGTACATATTCTCCAGCTGGAATGAAATATGGCAGGCCACTTGCTCATCTTGCATAGCTTTGACAGCCAGGAATGCTTCAGTCATCAGAAAACATGCACAAGGTGTAATGAAAAGCATTCCAAGAGGAAACAAGCATCTAGTTTCCAGGAGAGAAAGTGGGAAGACTGAGAAAACAACTTTCAAGTTGGAAAAATAATAGTACTGTGTGAATTATGTTTGAAAATATGCTTTAAAATATGCTGTCTAGAGGGGAACCAACAACAGGCTGTACAACCAGGAAACCCAACCTGGTGTTATTTCAGAGAACATGACTGCAAAATGCTTCATCACAGGTTACAAGATGTTCGAAAAGAGAATTTTCCCTGAAAACACATAGCAGTCCTGTGATGTGCACACAGAAGTCCACCCACCCTTTACTGCAGCAGCTCACTGGACCAGAATTAATGGTATGGATTGAGGTAACCATTTTTTCCCTCTCAGGAGGGAACTGCTGCTGGGCAAACAAAGGAGAAGCTGTATTTTCTTTCGGCACTCTCTCTCAAGAGAGAACACAAGGCTTTTTCAGGTAGCAATGTGCTCTGTAGTGGCAAATGTCACGGCCTCCCCACTACGGAGGGAAGAAGGGAAGTCCAAAACAGGGCAAGACTGAGCACCACCAATGTGCTGTGTGACAGTAGCTACAACCACAAGGCCTGCTGAAACAGGAGATGCAGGAAAGCCTTTGCAGAGCAAATTCTCTACACCAGTTTCTTTGAAGTGCGTGTGTAAGACCATGCTAAAAAATAACATGGATTAATGGAATGGAGAGTTGGCTCTTCAGAGAGGGTCCCTTTGGAAAAAAGGGCTTTTTTAGTTTATTCACCTTGACAATGTCACTCTAAAAACGTAATTTTGGTCAATCCAGGTTTTTAAATACTGTTTATTTTTAAGAGAAACTGTAAAGTATGACAACAGGACAATGGGCATCATTCAGCAATATCACTTCTGGGTCTATAGAGAAAATTAATAAAAACCATCAGCATTTAAAAAAATAAATATGACTAACCATATGGAAAACAGGAAGAACAAAATTCATCTTCAACAACACAGACAGGTATAAATGCTGAAATGCTGCTGTGCAAGGCAGAGGTAGAGGTAGAGATAAACCAGACTTTTCAGATCTAGACCAGTTTTAGATCTGCCCCCCTCCATGCACACACTCCCAGAAGTTCCTGTTGCCAATAATTTCATTTGAATCAGACTGTCCGCATCATCAAACTCAAACAAGTCTGTGTGCTCCTTAGAATGCTCTGAGCTGGAAAACTATTTCAGTTTTCTGTAGAAATCAGTTGCTGAATAACCTGACCCCTGGTTCTGTGACTTGTGCAGCAAAGGAAGAGTCAGGAAGATTATACAGACCAATGAATGCTCTCTGGATGATGCCCACTAGGACAAGTAGATGGTAGAGCCCTTTTAGGAATTGCAATAGTCCATCAGCTCCTCGGTCATGCACCCAGAGACCGTGCCTGGATTTCCTCCTCTGGAGAGAGCATGGTCAGCAGAAATATCCCAAACTAACAGGTACTGACTGCAGGGAGAGCCAATTGCCTTACACAGTCTGTTGACACCAAAAACTCACAGAGGAAGACACAACCCAAGAACCCTCTGTACAAAGCAGCAAGTATCTTGACATACTGAAATATAAGAACTAAAAATTGCACCGCACACAGATTTTTCCAAACAAACTCAAGACAACCAAAGTCAGATCGTACAAACCGTTAGTTAAAAAAATACCTTCTTGTATATTTTGAGAAGAAGTGGAAAGAGTCTTCGTGCAAATGTTCAGCCTGGATCAAGCAGAGGACATAAAGTCGTTGTAAACACATTAGTTCCTTTCTCATCTGCCATATGTGCCCAGTGTTATCTATCTTCTGCAGTATAATTAGGGTTAGGAAATCTGTTTCTTCTGTAAATATCACCGTTCAAGTTCCACAGTGTCTGATCAAGACACTACTGGTGTCATATCCCACAACTGTTAAATACAATAAAATAAAACAACGTAATGAATAATGGTAAAAGACAATAAAATGCAGTAAAAATAGAACCTTTAAATAATTTACACCCTTTTTCTTTAATTAAAAGGGGCAACATGGTTAGAGGTGGATGCAATAAGTCTGAAGAAGTTTGATTTAATTGTCCAGCACTTATGTCAGAGTGGTGGAGGTTGAAGAAACAACATTCTGTATGTCACCAGCTTTCACCTGTATGAGCCAGGTTCATAGCTGGCCTTAAAAGAAACAAAAAAAACTCCCACTACATTACTAACTTCAATGATCAGAACAGTCATAACACATTGTGAGGGTTTTGTTTTTTTAAATTACTCGAACTGTTTTAACTTAGTCATTATTTTAGCTATTTCTTTATCTAGCCACACTGAGATTTGGCATGTTGAAAAACAGTTGGTCTTCCTCAAGGGAAAGCTACAGTAAGCACTTGTCCCAGCCCTTTCAGGCAATAACTTCATAGACCAAGACTTCCTTGGTCCTTATTGGGCAGAAATCCTAATCTTAATCCCAAATGAGAAGTCTCTGGGAGGAAGAAGGCAGGTATGACATCCTGCAGCCACAGGGGAGAGGGAAGGGAAATGAAGTACAGGAGCTAGAGCACATTCCTTCCTGCTACCTTAATAACCTTGTCTGTCCCCGAGGTCAGCAGCCATCCCCTGGTGGCATCGAAGTGTACGTGAACAATGTTGTGCTTACTGTCATGGAAAGTAGCTGTAGGCGCCCGCCTGAAGGAAGAAATCCAAAAATCAGCAAGAACTGTAACTGCAGGATTTCCCCCCAAAATGTTCAAATGTATTTGACTGCTGCTGTAAGCCATTAATTCAGCAACCACTCTGTAAACAGCACTTTGAGACCTTTCTGGCATGAAAGGAACAGGGGCGAGGGGCTCTCTATCCCTCCTGGCTTTGTCTCCTCCTTATTCTGCCAAGAAAGCCCAGGGACCACCAAGCCAGGCTGCTCCCTCCTGGAGCCTTGCACCCACCCAGGCCCTTCCAGCTGCAGGAGTTTTCCCCTGTTGCAGTGCAAGCTGGCTCAGTGTCCACACTTACTCCTCATCCGTTATGGATTCGTGGCAGCTGTCACAGACCCTCACTTCAAACTCAAACCCCATCAGCGGGATGGAGGAGCGCTTGGAGCTGCATTTCCCGCACACGGCTTTTCCACACTTCCTGCAGTGATGCTGCAGGAGACAACAGGCAGAAAGACATCTCAGGCCACAAACCCAGATCAGGTCACTGCTAAGGTCTGCTGGCTCTTCCATCTCACTCCAGCAAGACACGACGCAGCTCAGCTCTGCCCCAGCCACCTCATTTCTCAAGTTCCATGAGCACTTGCAGCACTTCTACACCCCTTTAGTAAAAGTCTGCAATCTGCAGCCCTCTCCTGCTAGGCAGGAAAACACAGCAGCATGTTTCAAGCAGACCAGTAAGCCTTTCCCAATACAGACTGAGCAGGTAGAGATGTTTATCCAATCTCATTGAAAACAGCTTTGGTTCCAGCACAATCTCCGAAAATCAGCTGTAAATTTCTTTCTTACTTATTTGACTAACAATGAGCAAAGTCCCCCATGGCTAAAGTCATGGAAGGCCCCAGATATACTCAGCCCAAGGCCTATAACATGCATTTGCTATTGGGATTGATTGGGAAAAAAAACCAGTGTGTTCCTTTCAACCACAAAATCAAGCCAAAGAGGGGAACCGACTGTCCCACCACTGAGCACTTAGTGGAAGAACAAAATGCAAATTCTCAAAGCTTTAGGGGGGGAAAAGGTTACTAGAATCCATTACGAGAGAAAAGTCTAATGGCACCACGTTAACACACCAAAGGGCACATACAAACCTGCCTGAGGCCTATTTTCTTACTGTCCCACATTTGCTTGAAGTTCCAGAAGAAAGGCTGGTCACATTTTTGACAGGAGTCACTATCCAGCCACTCCGGGGTCTGCAACACACACACATAAACACAAAAGTGAAAGTGAACAACAAGCAGAAAAATTTCCAATGGAGCCTAGAGGCAGGACAAAAAAGATGTGTTGTGGTGTGGCAATATGGCCAGCTAAGCTTGATTTAATATCTCCATTTTCACAAGATGCCATTTTGACTGTTATTGATGATGACAAGATGATATTTGTTCCCTGGGATGTCTTTTTTGGCTTAGCTTTGAGCTTTGAAGGACGTGGAAGGAACAGTTCTCATCCAGATCACGAAGAAGAGTTTGTTAATAAGACCACAGAAACAACCCAATTCTATATAAAAATATTTTGTTCTGTCCTGTCTGGACAGCATTTACCATCTGCTATTGCCTCTGGTAGGAGCTGGGGTCAATTAGTATTTCCAGTAGCCAAGCAAATCATCTGAAGGGAAAGGGAAGTTATGGGAAATGCTGATGTTGTTGGGGGTTCTCGTATTCTTTCTTTCTTTAACATCTTAAGAGGAGTTCCTGCTGTCAGAGGTGCCTGTGCTACAAATCACACACAGAGATGAGAAAGATGCGATTCACCTGAACCAGCCTAAGACCCAAACCAAACCCAACCTCTTTTCCCACATCAACCCATGAGGTTAAATAAACACTAAATATTGTTTAATATTTTGTGAGGAAGTGCTATTAGCAAACTGCAGTTGTCTTGTCAGAGCCACTGGTTTCTCACATGCTTCAAATTAAAATGGCAAGAAACACAGGGATGAAGAACTAAAAACAACAGAAAAGCCAGGCAAAGGTAAGTTAAGGACGGATTGAGACCCTCAGCTCCCAGGATAGCTTTGACTCCCAGCAATAAAGCAATCACTTGTTTCATATTCTTCTGCCAGTTATTCTGAAGGCAGTTCATTCTGCTGGGGAAAAGCCTTGTCTTTTCTACCCACAACAGTCTTTCTTTTTAATACCTACAGATTTACATCTCTGTGTATAACTTTCCATCTCTTGGGCATTTGAACACTACAGATGAAGATAACATTTTGTTTGTGACAAGTAACCACTTTGTAGTCAAACAGAAAGACAGCTTATAGCATCTTTTAAACATCATCTTACAGCTTTTTAAAAATGGAGTTGAAAATAAAGAATCAAGGGCTAAAATGGCTTAAGTGACTAACACAATCTCGGTAATGTGGGAAAGGCTGATAGCAACAAAATGAGTACTGAGCATGTATCACATGGAGAAAATCCTTGAATAAGGGCAAAGATACAAAAGCCAAAATCCAAAAGAAAGTGATCTAGGACCCAAAACCAAGGTTTGATATTAAAATCTCAAAGATTCATGTTTTGGGGGTGGTTTAGCACCAAGAACACCCTGTTGTGCTGCTGATAACAAGAACAAGCCCACATAGCCATAGTCTGGGAAAGCTGTGCACCATTAGCACCTGCTGCTTGGCCTTTATTTAGCTAATAATATTCCTCCTCTATATTTTAAACCAGCCTTCTCACAGCATTCCTGGCTATTTGGTGACAAGCCAATCTTAACCCTTACTGTAGCCTTTTGAAGGCAGCAAATAAAGAAAGGTTTTCATTTCTGGATGTTTGAATTGCAGCAAAAAGGAAACATCTGTTGGGAAGGAGGAAACTGCTCTGCTTTCATTTCAGTTTAGGAGCTGATGACATACTTGGCCCCTGGATTAGTAATTAAAGAGAGTCAACTGGAATGCCAATTCACATTAAAAAGGGAGCTCAGTTTCTGCCTATGCCTACTTCAGTATTTTTTTAAAATCAAGTTTTCCACTTAGCGTTTTTTCTTCCTCCAGGGAGACACACTCAATCCATGCAGACCACAACTCTTGAGAACCAGTAAAGCTGGTGAAAGCCCATGCTGCCAAAAGCCTTCCTCTGACCTACCCCCTGCAGGAAGAGGGCACAGGTTTGCTGTGACTCATGGCGCCAGGATTTGCCAAGCTCCTGAGCAGGGCTGGTGCCTGACTCAGCCAGCACAGAGCTCATTCCCCCCTCTCTGAGTCAGGACTCAGAAATTGCCAAGTGGGGGCTGCTCCCACAGTGCCAAAGACCTGGGGAGCGTTTTTGCACTCGCTCACATTTGTTGGCCATGAAGCACAAAAGCAATTAGGAATGTGTGGGTGAAATCTTACTGTCTGGATCAGCAAAGCCACCATTTACCCCACTTCTATGTGGTTACACCAGAGGGAAGCAAGACCAAATAGCAGGTGAGATTGAAGCCTTATGTCCTCTTATCAAGGAAAAAAAATGTTGGGTTGTGTTTTTCCAGAGATGACCAAGAGCCTTCTTGTTCTACTTTTTTAAAACCAAAATGAATCCATCAGTCCATCCATTTACATCTGAACTGATATTTCTCATGATGTGCTGAAAAACACAGCACAGCATCTCAATATCCTCCGTACAGAATATCTTTGAGAGCAGTAATGTAATGTGCAAGAGCCATTTAGCAGCCTATTTAATACAAATTTCTGCCAGCTGATTTCTCCTGTACCATATTATCAAAGGCACAACATAATTGCTGTATAACAACTGGAGCATGTCCAGAAATGTTTCTAAAGCTTGGAATGATCTTGTTTAGGTTGAAAGCTGCACATTTTAGAAAGGCCCCTTCTTCCCAGGACTGCTTCAGACCAAACTGACAAGAACTAAGCATCTACCTCCTGCCTCTCAACATCCATGTTCCAGACGACGATTCCCCCGTCTGCACCACAGGAGATGAGCTGCCGAGTGTGGTGAGCATAGGAGAGAGACTGAACTTTATCACTGAGAAAGAAACAAGACAGTTAGCAATCAACCACCTATGGCTACTGCCCAAGTGAGCACAGAATATCAATAAAGCAGTACAAACCATTTGTTTGCCCATATGTTTCCCTCCACCACTCATTGCACATGGCATCCATCAGATGCAAATCAGTCTTTGCTGTCAGACTGGGACCAGAATGAGAGTGTTGCTCATCTGGACAGCATCCACAAAAGCAAAGACCTGTTCTGATAACTGTCTTTTCTGTTCCTGGGATAGGAGGTCCCAGCTGCACTGGGAAGCCTCAACAGGGTTGCAGCTTCTGAAGGCACATCTGGATGCATAAATGCAGTCCCAGTAAGATACCCTCTTGACAGAATGTCGGTAACAACTTTGTTTTGTAGATCTCTGTAACATCTAGAAATGAATCACTGAAAAATTGAAGATTTTCTTTTGACACTAGGAAGCATAAGGAGTTTGAAAAATAATGTAGGAATGACACTAAATTGCTCCTAAGGCTTCTCACAGTAAGGTGGAAAATTTAGGTGCTTCTGTTTCTTCTTTTAATGTAAAAACAACATGGGAGGAACAATTCAGCTTAAACCCCCAAAGATGGGCTCAGTCCTTCATAAAAGAAAGAAATTCAGGCCTCATCTCAGGCTGTTTACAACCTGGGAAATAAAGACTGTACAACACTGTTATGGAAAAAACAAGGTTGTGAAGACACAGGAACTGAACATACTGTGACTGGAAATCATCCACAAGATTTGGTTTCCTTTGCTACCACCACTGGTCTGGTCTGCCAAAAGGACTTGCATGCTCACACATTTATTTGTGCCTATGGGTGAACCTGAAAAGGGGAATGCATTCGCAGGAGAGTTCAGGACAAGAGTGCCACCCTTCACAGTGCCTGCCTGCAGACACCAGAGGCACTATCAGGATGTGTAGGATGCTGTGCTGTACAGCTGACAGCCGTCTCAAAGATTAAGGTCCAGAGGCTAATTTCATATTAGAACTAATTTCCACAGCAATAAATCAAGTGGTGATGCATTAGCAAGCACCACTGGTAGGGTATGAGGTTGATCTGGTAATTTCAGTCAGAGCTCTGCAGTGCTCTGAAATCCCAGAGGCATCCCAATCACTCAGCAGAGTGCAGCATCACTCAAAAGAAATGCATGAATATGTAAGAAACTGTTAGCTCAAAACCACCATGGGATTTTGTCTGTCCAGACCTGAGCCTGGCATGCAAGTCCCACATATATGCAGTCCCAATACTCTAAAAACAACTTGTTGTATTGCCAGAGTTAAAAGGAGAGGAGTCATCGCCACTAGAGTCGTTCTGATGTATAATCAATGCCCAGCATGGGCTTACCCATCTTCAAAGACACCTATGGCTATGCAAATGTACTTGCAAAGATGATGCCTCTTTGCACTGAGGAGATGTGAAGGCTGCTATGGTTAAAGGTAAAAGCACATCACTTCGAATTCAGGCTGTAGGCGAAAGAGCACGGAGGAAAAGGGGATTAATTGTCCAAGCCCGATGCTCCCTCTAGGGGAAGGAAAGACCTTGACACCTAAAACCCAGGAATTTCCCTGCAGTTGTTCTCATCTGAGGAGCCTCCTCTTTCCAACAAAGGCACAGGCTCTGGCATAACACATTCAAGACTACAGATGTTGTGCTTTCATTCACTGCCCTCTGCAGACTCAAAACAGCCTGTGGGCCCAACACTGGAAAACTTATTATAAGCAAGTTATTCCTGCTGTATACGGACCACAGGGAGTCACACATACAAGCTTGAGGCTTGTGAAGACTGTAACCTTTGGGCTGTTTGTTTCCAGATGTGACTGCTGCATTTAGCTTTTCTCCTATAAAAGCAGGAGGAAGGGCTTTGAACATACTTATGTCCTTGCAGCTCGATGGCTGTTCCTTTTCTTCCTCCAATATCCCACATTATAATGGAATGATCAGAACTGCCTGAGAATAAAACTCGCTGTATCGGGTCCCAGCAGAGAGCAGTGACACCACCTGCAATAGGAACACACACAACAGTCATTTTATTACAGGAAGTGGAAGATTGGAAGGTAGCTAAATATAAAGATACAACAAAAAATACGGAGTGATTAAAACGCATATTTCTTTGGCGAAGACTATGCAACCATGTGCCTTCCAGTGGAAAAATAACAGTCTAGAAAAACTACTGAAACCCCATCCTGCTCTTCTGTGGGCACAGAGCTTCACTGCCATTTGCACAGGTGAATCCATTGAGCAGTAAAGTGTGGAAGACGAATGGTCACAGTGGGAGCTACACAACTTTCCATCTCCATAATTTCCAGAAGATTAAAAAAGAAGCAAGTGTGGAATGCTATAGGCATCTTCTCAGTACCCTAGCACAAGGACTGAACTACATTGTGCTATCTTGAGCTATTAGCACTTTGTTAGAGAGGAGGGATATGAAGAAAAAACACTGAGGAATGACAGCATTTCTTCTGCTAGATGGTAGGATCATATCCAGGGTTGGTCTTTTCAAAGGGTGATGGGACACAAGTCCCAGCAATGAAACAAGCACTTAGTGCCTCCAAGCTGTGCCTATTCCACTTGGGATGAAGTGTCTGCCAATACAAATCTTGCCTTTAGCAGCATCCTTTCTCCCTCCCAGAACTACCACAACTTGTTCACATCTCACTCTGCTTTAATTAGCAGCTACTGATTGTGGCATTTTCTGCCATAGATGTGTTCTGCTCAGAGCTCTGACCACCCTTGGTTTTACCAATACAGCTTCCCTGAACTGCTAGGACAGTTTCAGAGCTATGTCCCCTCCATGCTAAGCACTGACACAAGCTGTCCCAGTGTATCACAGGACAGCCAAAACATCATGATGCTGAGCACAGATGAAGACCCCCCCTGAGCACTTTTCTGTGTCTCCTCCTGAGGCCTTACCTGTGTGTCCCTTAAATGTGGTGACAAGGCTGCAAGACTCTTGCTCTAGTTTGAGGATGGTCACTTGCCCAGAATGGTCACCAACAAACACATGCCGGGTTTCCACATCAAATCTGAAGGATAGATGCTGAGGAAAACATATTATCTACACAAGCTTTGCATTCCTTTCATGACTTGCTAATTCTTTTGATATGAGTATACTGCAATCTTGTGAATAGTGCTCCAGTCTCAAGGATGTATTCAGAGTATACTTTCAGGCACCTGTTCATCTTAATAATGCTCATACCTGTTCATACTAATAGTGCAGTACCCCTAGGTGAGAAAAAGTGAGACTATTCTAGGACACAATTCGTGGTTTTGTTATGAAACACCATTGAAGTAGCCTTTAGCCATGAGCATAAGACTGTCCCCTCAGGCTTTGTAACTTAAGTGCTAGAGTTGGATGGTATCTCTCCCTACCCAAAAGTATACAAAATACAAAGGAGTACTGATTTTAAGTACACAGGACACTGCAGAACAAAAAACCCCAAACCTGTTCCTGGTTATGCCAAATATTTTTGCATTTTCCAGTGATTCTCCCTTCCACTGCTTCCACTGCCCTCCACCATCATAATCAGATGACCCAAATTAAACTGTCCTCCAAAAGTTTTAATGAGTCAAAACTGGCTGTTCTCTAGTGAGATTTAGGGAACACAGGGCAAATTCTTGCATCTTGCTTTCCAAAATATTTATAAATAAATTAGAAAGTAAGTTCAGTCTTTTTGCCATTTAGATTGGCTGAATTACCAGATAATATAAAGCAAGTCCATCTTGAAACAATAATTTTTAGTCAGTATCACTTCTCATGAACTAGCAAAACATGCATCATCTATACTACATACACTCTGGGGCATTTAAAAGTCTGTTTATGCTAACCTCTGTTTTCAGCCTAAGAACTTATACTTTTCCATTTCCCTTTTCATTTGTAATAAAGCTGAATTAATATTTCTTTTATTGTCAGGCAGCTGGGGCAGCTCTACGTGAATAAGCCACCTGAGTGCCATTTCTGGAGTAATTTACTCTTAGTTAACCCAAATTCCCAATACATAGTGAGCAGTTCCAGAGTGAAGGACAAGTGCTCATTATTTTATATTAAAGTAATTTAATTTTTACCATGCATACACACAGGCACTCTGACCTGATCACCTACTTTTGCTACCATTAATTCTCCGAAGAAAGCATGCACTGCATGTTTAAATGAAGGCCCTATCCATATTTATTACAACAGCAGACCACAATAGGTTGCAGATCGTCCATTGTGGTGCTCAAAAATGCTTAGACCTAAATATGCCACAATGCATTAAGGAGACAAAGCAAGGAGAACTGACAGTTTTTTAAATTGGCTTTAAATAACAGTTTCTCTCACAAAGCACTGAATCCATACAGGGCACAAAATTTGGAGGAGAACTAGACAAATAAACTAAAAGGGCTGTTTGAGTGCCAAAGAGCAGAAATAGAACTGAGAGCTCAGCAAAGGATACTGCAGGCCGCAGGCGCCTGCGCTGGTGCGATACCCGCCCAGCCGCTGGCCGCTCTCCGAACAGTGCCATGTGAAGTGTTTGTCTTGTCCGGTGCTCAACACCCACTCCATCTCCAGGACAAACAGAATCATGATGACCCTGCTTTGATGAGCTGGAAGTTAAGCAGACAGACATATAATCACATTGCAAATAACATGGGGGCAGACAACCATTGCAAATACCAACTGCACCCAACTCCTCCACTCACACTTCCCTACAGAAGCAGCTGGTGTTTAATAATCCTGTTGACATCAGCTTCCAATGGAAGCTTGTAAGGTCCCTTGCTCTGCATGTTCAGCGTTTGCACGAGAAAGAAAGGAAGCAAGACTTAATTCCTTCCATGCCTATTGCAGTCATTTATCTTCTACAGCAGCACAAGTCTTCCCTCCATCATTGTATCATCACTAATAAAGCTGCCACTGTGGAATGGACTTGGGGTTCCATTTAAACCTCTTTTGAGCTAGTTTTTTGACAGCAGTGAAAATGCCTACACTGCTGCTCCTCTTGCTGTGAAGTTTTGGTGGATCTGGGCTGTGGTACCCCAACAGAACAATGAGATACAGCATAGGCACAGCTGCACCAAAGGGACGTTTCAGCATTAAAAGGTTACTGGAATAAAACTTAAATAAGAGAAAATATCACAGCTGTGGTAGATGCATAAAACAGCTGAATAAATAAATTTCTACTGCTACCTAAATAAAACCATCAAAAGGTTTTCATTAAAACAAAGGAATGCATGCTTGTTTTGTTTATGAATGACCAGTGGGCTTGGTCATGAAATGCTGATTGAACTGATATTCTAATAAAACAAGTGGCTGGAAAGACATACAGAACTATTCCCAGCTGTAACTTAATGGTGAATGCCATACTCCTCAATCTACAGCTCTACTGGGCTGTATTAAATTGTCCTCCAAAAGTTAGAAGTCTTACTGTTCTAAGATGCAGCAACACGTGTCGCACAAAACAGACTGCTTGTATTTGTTTGTGTAAAAGCTGACATAAAAAAAGATGGAATATGTTTAGAAGCTTAAAAACCAGCCCCAAGCCTCCATCTGAAATGCAGAGAATCACCTCAGAACAGTATGGGAAGATTGCTGTCTGCCCTATACAAATATGCAGCATATATGAGAGCTGTGTTCAAACCCCACAAGGGAGAACTACCTGTAGGAAAGAAGAGGAGTCTCCCAAGAGCCAGCACCCGCCCTGATCCACACTGCTTTTTCAGACTGAGATTCCCTGAGCAGAAAAGTCAATAGATGTATTGACACAACTTGCCATAACGGTGATTGGTAGCTAAACCAAAGTGTCAGGCGTGAACTGTGCCCAGATGCTTTCACCCTTGCCCATTAGAAGACCTCAGATTTTGGCTGTCATTTCCACACACTTTTACATTCCAGATAAAAGGATGGGGACCATCTAGGAGTCACTTGAACTATTTCAAATAGATCCCATCTCCTTTCTACCCTTGCTTTCTCTGGGAAGAAATTTAGTGGCCTCTGGGTGGCTCATGCTTATCTTTACCCATCCGTTGCTCTCTCTGGGAACACCTGCACCAACCAGTGGAGTGCTGCACTTGGAGAGGGACATGACTGCTGCCACAGGCACCTCATGGGCTCACAAATGTTCCAGGAGCTTGTGTGAACCATCAGTGCCACAGACACACTGATGCATTTCCACGGGATGTGCAAAGCTGGCTGAGATCAGACTGCTCAAGGCCTGCCCAGGAATGTTTTCTCAGCATGTGGCAAATGCTACTGCTAGCGACAGCTTTTTATGGTTTGAATTGGTTGTGAGGACAGCTGGCATCACCCAACTCTCCTAAATCTCCTTCTACCTCCTAAAACTTCTAAAAGATGGGGCTTGTAATTTTTGATAGAAGTACTGCCTGTGGATACTGAGGCAGCTCTTTCTGGCAAGTAAGGAGTAGACATGAAAAAATTGTACTTGCCAAGAGGTGGATGGGGTGTACACGACAGCTTTGGTTATCCTCCCTTCCCAAAAAGAGCTTTCAATTCAGCACTCTGTTGTCCACCTGCGCATATTAGCTGGTGGACCACCACACATGCGCTGATGGCAGATATATCTCAAACAAGTGAAAGTGCACAGTGTAGATCATCTAAGTGAAGGAGCAAAGAGAAGACAAATGCAAATAGAAAGTCATTTGTCATTAAGAGGGAATTTGACTCATATAAGGCTTAAAGAAGCAAAATATCAGAAGATTGGAAGCTGATAGAAGAGCAAGGAAGGGGTCTGGGCCCTAGGATTAACATAGGTTCAGCGTCTTGAAGCAGCAAACAAAAAGCTGGCCCTTCATGTATTGAAGATTTGATCATCATTTGTATGCAGTAAAAATGTGGAGCAAACAATTCCAAAGCTGTTAATTTGTAACAACAGCAGGATGGAGATGGGGGATGGAGTGTGAATGTGGTCACAGCACAGGAAAACTCTCAACAGGCACCAGGCAAGAGCAGATCTGTGTAAGCCAGAATGAGAAGAGAGCCATTTGTGGGGAAAAATTATGCAGTTCAGAAGGGAGAGAAGCAGCAGAGAGGAGAAGGGCACAGGTGCATGTGCAGCTGGAGGGCAGAGGGAGCAGGGTGGCTGCTCTCTGCTACGAGAAAACAGCAGCAAGTGGTATGCGAAGAGCAGGTTGGAGAGAGGATGGAAAGGCTATGCCCAGAGAAAAGAAACTGCAGCCAGGAGGTGCAGAGCAAGATGTCAGCAAAGGAAATGGAGGGTCAGTGCTGCGCATAAAGGCAAAAGTCTCAGAAGCATGGCCAGTGCACAGCCACACAGTGCTGGGCAAAAAGCTGTTCTGAGGGCTTACAACAGCAAAAAGTATGAGCAAACACCAAAACAGAGGTGGAAATTGCCAGGAAGAAAAAAAAAGCTTAGCATGAGCAAGAAAAGCACAAGTGAAGAGGCTGTGCTTAGGGGAAAGCAGAAGTAAGGGCATGACATGAGCTAGCCTTAAAGCAGAGGGCCAGAGAGACACCCTTCAAACAGGCAGGCTGCACAAAGCATGGGGCAGAAGCAGGTCTACAAATCTGGCTAGGCAGAAAAAGTGTGTGTCAAATAAATAAATAAATAAAACAAAACATTAAACCAGGAGCTGTTATCTCATCCAGAGTGAGCACAGCAAGATGGTCCAGTTGCAAGAAGCAGGGTAGAGAAGGCCATAAAGAATGGGAAACATCAACAGCCATATGGACCAGCCTGTGAGGGGCTGGAGGGGGCTGGAATCCAAGGCTGCTGAGGGGAGGGAAAGGTTTCTTGGAAGAATGCAGGAGGAGTTGACCAGGAAGAGAGCAGAGGTTGTCTACACCTTCAGCTGGTGCTGTGACTGAAGAAGATGGGATGATGATATGAGAGACAGACACACAATGAAAAAAATTAATTTCCCAGGACATCCCAAATGGCACTGATCAAATGCTTGCAGTACTCCTCCTTATGCAAGGGAATGAGTCAGTGCCTACAGGAGGCCAATGCCACAAGACCCACCCTGGACTCCTGACTAATCCTGTGTCACATCCCCCATCTCTGCATTCAGATCCCTTTCAAGAAATAAGATTTCACAACTCCAGACACAGTGTTGCAGCAAATCCTCCACAGAGTATGTCCAGCCACATACACCGCCAAGGCCAGCCTCCATAAGCCACCAGTCTTGGCCGTACAACCCTACCAAGACCAAAGCACAGCCTATCCATGTGCTGTCGTTCTCTGTCACCAGAAGATCATTTGGCCAACATATTCATGGTCTTTCAAGACACAATAAATGTTCTTTAATCACTACAGCAGCCTCAGCTATTTATAATAAAGCCTTGTTATGAAAGATGATCAACAGCCCACCAGCCACCGCACAAGAGCAATGCTGACCATTTACAAAGCTAGCAAACACAAAACTAGCCAGCATGATTCAGCTAAAGCCACTTACTATCACTATTTAGCCACTTTGTAGGCTAAATAAAAGCACTTACTCCCCCTAAAATACTTTTGAAGAACATAAAGATCTTACTTGAAAACTTTAAGCAAAACTTTTTCAATGTAAGACTTTTAGCAAATGAACCACTAGAAGGCCACCATACCCAACAAAACCACCTGCTCCTTTTTAATTTTAATTTTTCCTTGCCCAGGGTTTTACCAAGATGCTTATGCCAACCCCAAAACTCAGTATGGCCATGTGAGAAAGGTGCACTGCAGGGATAGGATTGTGGAGGGAGTCCTACTGGACCATGTGAGGAAGATGCATCTCTGTTGGATCCTGATATACCTACCCAAAGGACTACAATGCTCTTCCCTGCATATTCTCCCAGACAGCACGTTGAAACCATGGCTCTTTCCTCCTTGCTGTGTGCCAGCTGGACTTTGGACCCAGTGAGGCCACTGGTAAGCCCCGATCCAGTATTCTGGTTGGAGGCAAATGTAGCAAGAGGAGCATGAAAGTGCCTAACACTATGTGGACCAATGGAACTACAGGATCCTGTGACTGACAGCAGCTCACAGAGCACCTCACTTTTGCAATGTTTCCTCAGCACTCCAGACCTCCAGCATGGGCCCAGGGACCAGACAGATGGGATGCTACACTCCTTCACCAGCACCTAGTTTGAGAGTAGAGAATCCAGGAGCATGTCTTTTTGGAGGGGGGTGGTGGGAGGCACTGTGCTGTGGAGCAGCAGGCAGCCCCAGGTCACTGGTGCCCTGAAAACAGTGGGGAATCTCTTTGGGTTTTTTTTTTCTTTTTCCAGCCTGGCACTGTCACAAAACTGTTCACTGCAATTGTGCAGGTGTATGCAGTGAGACACTGGCACAAGCTATCCAGAGAAGCTGTGGACGCCTCATTTCTGGAAGTGCTCAAGGACAGATTGGATGGGGCTTTGAGAACCTGGTCTAGTGGAAGGTGTCCCCGCCCATGGCAGGGGGGTTGGAACTTACTGATCTTTATGGCCCCTTTCAACTCAAACCATTCTATGATCCCATGAAAAACCTTCCCATGGTAAGACAGGTAGGCTAGGAAGAAGGTGACTTTAGTTAGGAGTGTGGTCAGCTGCACCACCTCTCCACTGACGTTAGTGGACACTTATTAGAATCCTTTGCTCTCCAATATTTGGGGAATCTGAGCTCTTGGGTTTCCCCCCAGGACAACCCATGGATGTTCTCCATGACATCTTCCTATCCAAAGGCCTCCTCTAATTTTGCAAAACATCTGGCACATTGCAGAAAGCCACAAAGAACAGCTTTCACTTTCTTTCTTTTTTAATTTTATGAGAGTTTTTGCCCAGACCTTCAGTGAGCTGTCACAGCCAACAGGCTTTTCTGAAATACTGCCAAGAAATCCATTCCCCTCTTCCAAAATTTTCAGCATTTTCACTGAAGAACTCATCAAAAAGTTATTCTCATGCATATGTTGTTCTGCATATACAGAAGAAAAGATCTCAGCTCACCCTCTTTAGTGCCACAACATTTAAATATGAAACTTAGCTGCATTAAACTTTGGTGACTACAGAGCAATCACAAATTTGGATACTTAACACCTGTACAGTCAGACTGCAGCAATCTTATTTAAGATTCACATATATATATATATATATATATATATTATCATCATTGAATATTTTTCTTCAGTTTTTACAAGCTAAGAAAAAATGCACGCATTCTAGCTTAATTTTACAACACGCCAGACATTCATGAAACACCCACATGTTAGCCATGCTCTGCAAAAGTCAAGATTCTCTTCATACCTTAAAATTTAAATGTTACCAAGTGGTCTCTAGAGCATCCATTTAGAGACTTAAATTACCCTCTCAATCTTTCAAGGTATAAACCTCAAAATATATGTGTAAGAGTGTATTTAAAAATGTATGTGAAAAATGTCAAGCTAACATGTCAGAGGCTTCTATACAGAAACATAATATTATAATAGTATATAATATATGATACCATATAATATCATACCACCTCTTAGTCTAACAGCAAAAAAAAAAATAAGAATAAATGATCATATGTATTTTTTAATTTTATAAGAATATCTGTCAAAACCAGTGTCCTTTAGATGCTTGAAAAGGATAAATAGCTAGGTTTCTGAAAACATTACATTAGTGAACACCAGACTCTAATTAGAAAAGGTATGGACTGGCATTTCTTGACCTTTTACTAGGAGAGGTATTTACTGATAATCTTCTGGTTAATGGAACTGACAGTTATTGAAATATAACCAAACTAACCCCAAAAGCTTCAGCCTTAAAAGATGGGCTAGTTCCCTAAGTTGTTTCAGTAGGTACACTGGATTACTGAAGATTGAAAATTAAAACTTCTATTCCCCAAACATGGACAGTTTGCTGTCTACTGTGATATTCCAAAGGAACATTTAAAAAGAAAAACAGAACACAAAACAGCTCTTTTAAAAATCTTGTAATCTCAGAACAAAGCACATTATAGATCTATTGATAAAACCAGCATTTATATTAGTTAAAAAAAAAAAATATTGTTCTAAGGGAAACTTTTCCATTCATACTTTAGAAAACATTAACGAAAATTAATGGCAATATAAACCAATTAACATGGATCAAGGCTCTTACCCTGGTAACTTTTCACTAGTGTCATCTTGTTGTAATCTTCCGATAAAATGAATTCCTGAGGGGAGGAAAGAAAAAAGCAAAAGAAACAGGGCTTAGAGATGTAAAGTATTTGAGACTGTTTACATGTGAATACTTTACCTAGGTAAGCTCTCCCTTCTTCACAACCACAGCCCTATCTATACTTCTAATAATTTTGAGTACCTAAACCCCTGAAGTATTTCACTTTTTAAAGCTACCTAAGACAATATTATGAGTGCTTTTGAATGGAATAGATAAAAGAGGA
The DNA here is from genome assembly GCA_013399945.1 of Ploceus nigricollis. Classification (NCBI taxonomy): domain Eukaryota; kingdom Metazoa; phylum Chordata; class Aves; order Passeriformes; family Ploceidae; genus Ploceus; species Ploceus nigricollis. The sequence goes on from VXBC01007869.1 coordinate 105,390, forward strand.
ACTATTAAAAAAGAAGTCAAAAAAGCTGACAGAAATGACTGGCTGTGAGCTGAGGTGCCACAAAATAAGGAACCTGAGACCTGGCGAACACCTGCTGCTCAGGACTGCCTGAGCAGAAACCTGCACGTGTGCACAGCTGTGTGTGCCCACGTGTACATTTTTGTATACACATGTACCCATGTGTGTGCATACACTAACTACACCCCAATCTGAACACTCAGGAAATGCAATATAAATATGCAAGAGACCCTCCAAATTGCTCAGTCCAGGCTAGGTACCAACAATACGTGATAGGAATGGAATGCATTTCAGGTTTCAGTTAAAAAGCCTCTCAGTGCTTCGCTTCAGACAAGCAGAAACCCAAACTTTACTGTGTCCAGGCAAGAGCACACCTATAGGGACGGGCTCCGTTGTCCTCGTGCTGCTGTTCAACTTCCAATATGGCTTTTGCATGGGGAAATGTTGAGCATGGCAGCTAAGAGTCTGCATGGCAGCCTCGGCTCCTGGAAAAGCCCCAGGTGATTAAACTCACTGATCACTCACGTGTTCCTGCAGATTGTTTTGAAGAGGAGAGTTACTCAAAACTGGGGAAACAGAATGGCCACTACCAAACTCCTGTAACATCTCTCTGGAGGAAACACCCAAGCAAAAGGGTAGGTTTTATGGCAGCATCGCATGAAGTAGCTTTCAGAGAGCTGTCAGGTATCTATGTACACACATCACATATTTAGAGAAACACAAAGTAAAAAATGAAGGAGTGTAAAACCACATCATTTTAATAATTTATAGCAAGCTACACAGAAACTCCCTGTGCTAATCTGCCTAGAGGACAGAAGAACTAAAACCTGACTCATTTAACCTGAAATAGGATGGAAAACTAAAATAAACATTACAAACACAAGATAAGCGAATTTGATAAACATATAGTTGTGAAATGTTCTTGTGCACATGCCAAAAGCACTAGAGAAAACTGGACTTCAGAAGCCTACACACTATGTTTAAGGCAAACCAAATGTTTACTGCAAAAGAGCAAAAGACATTCTAATCCCCAACAAGCCAGTATTTCCCCCCAGTTTCCAAAGTACAATTTAAAAAGAAGTCACTCTGCATTTTCTGTTGGGTCACTGCAGGTAATCTGCCTGGCCTTCAGCACCAGAATTATTCAAACACATCACATCTACTGCTTGGTACCAAGGTGGAGAGGTTACAGTACTCATCTGTGGAACATCTACAGATCCCAGCTTCCAGAAAAACAACTGTGAGTGATTTGAGGCAGCTATGTATTCTGCTCTATGTTTCTGTTCATAAATTTGATACAAGTACATTCTCTTAAATTACTCTACTTTATCTTTCTTTCCTTAATGTGCTCCAGCTCCCAGTAGGTTTCTCTGGCAGCTGAGGATTACAGTGGGGAGTGTTACTTAAACAGCAGTTACAAATAAATTAAGTCAGCTGGATTTCTATACCAAGGTCACCCTAGCTCTGCAAATCAGAGGAAGTTTAAAATCTGCTATACCTTTCCAACTACTAACAGGGGAACTTGTTTTCCTTAACCACAGCCTGAAGAATACTGTATCACCACATGAAATGCTTCACTACAAAGTCTATTTGAAGCAGGACCCTTTGCTAGAATGCTAACTTTCTGCTACTGTTACCTAAAGAGAAATTGCTCTAATTGCTGCAACACTTGAAGGGAAGATATGTCGGCCTTTCCCATTAATTTGGCTGTCCTTGTCTCTGACTGCAGTGGCACACAGATGCTGGTGACTTCAAGTGGGATGTAGAGAGTGGATTGCATTCGCACTTTTATTTGCATTTTTCTCTCAACAAATTTGATGTTGTCATTCTGTTTTATGATCCAAAGAGCCCCACAGTTTCATTGGAAGACTGAAAAGGCTTTTGAATATCTCCATTACAATACAATAAATCAAACATGTGCGGTTTGTAAGGTGTATCCAAGTATTGATTACCACTGTATTCTTTAATGCAAACGACAGCTATGTACTATCAATACACTGCTCCATCCAAAATAAAGACAAATATAGTACAAGGTAAACGCAGTTTCAGTTAACCTAAATACTGGATATAATTTTTTTTCCCCCAAAGACTTCTTGCCTATAATTTTCTTCTTTGAAAGCACATGAAAATTTGTGGTTCATTTTCTAATCTCTCAGCAGGTCTCACCGCTCCCCTTTACAATCTCTCGTGTTCTTCCATTGCACTTATTGCCCTCTCCCTCTTCAGGCCAAGTGCATTAGTTGCGTCACTAGACAGGTATTTTAGCACAGGGCAGCTTGCTCAAGAAATTCATGCCCTATTGCACATAAAATGTGTCATCTGCACTACCAAAACACTGACTACATCTCTTTAACATTGTACCAGCAGAAGCTATTTTTTTATCCTTGCCTACGTAGATGTTTTGCACCTCTGAGCTGCTGACGCTCAGTTCTCATTAGGCAGCTTCTGGCTCTTCCTAATGAGCTGGAAAAGCTGGGGTCACCTACACAGCTCAGTCAGTGCTTTTTAACAGAACAGAGAAAGACTTCTGAGTCCTGTGCAACCCTTTTGCACAGGAGGGGTTGGGACACATCAGAGCACTCAGGATGGTAAAACCAAACACCCTCCTTGCAGGGATTAAAAACAACTTTTCTGTCAAGATCACTCTTTATCCTTCAGAGGTGATCTTGGAGCTACTTTACTACCTTTTTATCATATTTAAAATGTTAATGCTCAGTCTTGCCTGTTTCAGGTGAGCTTATTATTACAACAGCAACTCGGTACCAAGAAAGTCTTCACAAAGCACAAAGGAGAATTCTTGAAGACTGTCAAAATCTAGCTGTCCACTGATGTACAAAGACTCACAACTATTCCTTTAGGCAGCACACCCCCCTCACACTGAAATGCATACACCCACCACAAACTTCTCTTGAGCAAAAGACTTCTGTAGAACCTCATCCTAGAAATAGTATCAGCATCTTGTTTAAATAATTCAGAGTCCTTGGCCATGGGGCTGGGTGACATGGCCCAGGAACTAAGAAAGATCCATGCTTTCCCAGAGCTTCAGGTATATGCCAAACGATGTATTGCAAAATGGAGAAGTCTCCTTAAGCAACTGAATCCATTTCTGAGTTAATAATCTTTACATATTAGTTATGTGTTACTCATGCACAGGCTAGTTCCCACTCTGGGGAATTTGCAGTCTGCTCTTTGATAGATGATGCCATTTTGACAGCACACTACCAATCTCCTTATAGGCTTGACTTTATCCTGTTAACACAGGTGACTGACTGCACTCTCAGGTCTTCCAGAGGAAAAAAAACCTGCTTCAGAAATGGAAGAGAATGAAAACTCTTAAATCTTCTGTCAGACACTACATCTATATCTGTTGGGAAAAAAACCAAGCCTCTATAAAAAATGACAACATTTTCACTTTATTTATTATATGATTTCATTTTATTTCTTGAGGTAAAAAATACTAAACTCCCCACAACAGCAGAGGGGAAGGATTTACATCAGTAGGTAGAGCCTGACTCAGTCTCAGGTATTCAAAATACTGCTAATGGTCGAACATGTAGACAGCTGCATGATCAGATGAGGTGGAAGATGAATTTATCTTAATAAGTATCATCTCCAAGGACAAATTCTGAAGGGATTATTCTGGTGCCCTGTTGTCCTTGTGGCTCTGCTCAAAGTATGTAACAGCTTCATACAGACTTAGGCATGGTCAGCAAAAAAAGATAAATTTAATTCATCTTCAGCTACCTAAAAACTAAATCCCTCATTTCAATCTCCCCAAAAAGGAAGAAAGAAATTTATGCCATTTCATAATGGTTTCTAGAAAAACTAACATGGGTGCATCCAAAGACAATTCATCTCTCCTTTACTCGCTGCAGAACCTAATGCTTAACTTTATCTAGGAAATGAGTTTTCATATAGATGAAAGAGGTGAGAAGTCTCATCTTGGCAGTAGAAGTCTCCTGTTTATTGCAAGTGGAAGACCTTTCTTCTGTTTCTTGTGCTATCTTAAGAGCCTTGCAGCCATTAAAGTATGTTTTTTTCCAGTTCTGAGCAAGGAATTTATGTCCAGGATAAAGTCTTTTGGCTTCCAAAAGGGATTTCAAGCAGTCCCTAAGATGTCATTTCTTCTCAAAAAAAGGTTTGCCAACTGTAAAAAAGGCAGATCACAGAAAGTTTGGGTTTTTTTACATTAGGTGCTACCACTCTTCAAGCAAGATGCTAGACAATCTTGAGATAATGGTGTGCTGTGCTGCACAAATGTTTGTGCAGCCCTCATGCTGAGAAGTGACAAAAGGTTAAAAACAATCTCTTCTTCTTGGTAGAAGCAGAACTTGCTGCCTTGTTTCACAAAAGAGGTGGCCATACAAGCTCACCTCAGGTGGCTCTACTGGAACTTCTTGCTGTGCCAACAGTGTTGCCTGTCCTTCTCAAAATGCAGAATACATATTCCTGAGGTGCCACACTTATAACCAAAATCCATACAGCTTACAAAAATTTCACATAGAATAAAAAAGGCAGTTTCACTTTCTTATCTCCATTTACACCTGAAAGTACTTCCTTGCACTGTAAAAAAAAAATCATTTAAGATTATGTGTCACTCTTATGACTATGAGCTCACAGCCCTTAGCAGTAATCCTTGCTTTTTACCCGAAGTGAAGGTACAGAATAATTGTCAAGGTTTTATTGGTATGGTTGGATGGTTTTTTGTTTGGGTTTTTGTTTGGCCCTGCACCCAGCATAAACAAGTGTGCTGGGCATTACAGAAGTGCTAATGTGGAGCAGCTGACTAATTCCCAAATATTTCAAGCTGCTCAAGCAAATTGCCTGTACTTTCCTTTTGAGGAAATTAAAATAAGGGTACTAAGGTCACCTTGCTGCAGTAAGTTCTGTTATTTTGTGGTCAATGTGCCCTGCTTATGTATCCCTGTACTAAACTAATCATCATGGCTGTGCCCAGGAAAGAAAATTTATCCTTTCCTCAAGAGGGTAGCTGTAACCCACGTTCAAGTACCTGGGGGTGTTCTCTACACTCCAGTATTTCTGGGATTTGAAAACAGGGCTCCCCTTGCTCATCCATTCCCATCTCCACCACTTTTTGCAGCACATTACAAGTGGTACTCTTACAAGTAAGTCGTAGGTTTGCTACAGAAGAAAACATTTCATGCTTTGTACCAGTTTGTAGAGTGCATTTTTTCCCTACCACACAAGTGCTTGCAGCTTACAGAAGACTAAATCAAGCAGAAGACTAAACCAACACAGACAAGCACTTCCCCCTTCCTATATACTTGTATCCAGAAGACTCAGAAAAGAAAAACCCAGCATAGCAACAAATAGAATCTGCCTTAGATGTGGCAATATAAACCTATAAATATCCAAAGTCACGTGTAGGTTTATCACCTGCATATCTCATTTACCTTTTTTAGCTTCAGAATGGAAAATATTTGACTCCATTTACTCTGAAACATCCTCTGACTCTTCAAAACAAAATGCCCCCAAGATGAAGGACACATCCCCCATCATGCCAGAGTATTTAAATATCTTATTTGCAGTTGCCTTCACATTCCTCAAAGGCCTGGTGAAAACAAAAGTGCCTAGTAGGACCAGCAAATTTCAGCTATTTCAGAGTGGGAAGGCGAGAATTCTCTGGAATCTGTCCCATCTCCTAGACACAAAAGGAAAAATCTCCTACAGGCACACAAAACTCTGCTACTAGGCATTAACAGCTTTATAGGTCAAAACCTTCACATCTTTGATGGAGCTTACAGGCAACAGCTACAAGGATCACATCCCCTTTCCCAAACACCATACTGGCTTTAGTGCAGACAGCTGCTCTATCACCCTGAAAACACTCATTCAGTTATAAGGCCCATAAGGCAGAGATAACAGCAGAAAAATCTGAAGTGATGGTAAACTGATCTTAAACTGGAAGAGGAATCTATTGATGAGGCATAAGTGAAAAATACCTCTGACCCATGACTCTTCCACTCTTCCAAAGTGATACAGCTTTTTATTCATCATCCCACAAGAAAAATCCGATTAATAAGGTAAACTGCTACCCTCTATCATAGATCTAACAGATACACTCCTCTTTTAATATCCTACTTCCTTTCCACACATCTCTATCTCAGATGTTAATGAACCAAATCTCTCAGCAACCTCACTGCCAATTAGAAGCAACTCCTCTGAAGGGAGAGGAAAACAAATTCTGAACTCTGAAGTTTGGAAAAGCAGATAGACATGGAGCAGAAATCCACCTTCTGCCTCTAAGAAGATGATTTTTCCTCCTCTTAATTGCTGCTTTCAGAAAACTTTGGTAACATGTAATTAACAAGTCACTTAAATGTAATAAAACAACAGCTGTTTTTCTGTGTTATTTTTTAAAAGATATGCAAATTAAGACAGTTTGTTGACTTGCCCAATAAATACTGTAAACCCCACTCAATCTCTTTGTGGCAGCTGGAATAAAATTTTTAATCATCTAACATTTTCTGTACTACAGATTTAGTTCCATTATCATTAAAAAGTCTGTCTCCCAAACACTAGGCAAAAATATTCTCACCACATCATCCCACACATACTTCTCAAAAAGGAAGCATTTCAACTAGAAATCTTTGGATGTACTTACTGAGATTGTACCATTGTCTAGACCTATGGACAGCCTTCTGGTTTCCGGGTTAAAAGACATGCATGAACATGGAGCTGAAAAAAATGAACATGTTGATGAAGTTAACAAAACTGTGATTCTCATTTTCTTGAAGTTCTGGAAAGCCTAAAATTAGCTAACATGCTTTATGATGCTGTGCAGCATTTTGAGCTTACCAATAGACAAGCATTAAAATAAGCGTGTTCTTGCAATTCATTCAACCCTATCCTATTAGGACATGGAAAAATAGCTATTTCTTGCTCCAGTTACTTCATTTTTTTTCTTACTAGTTATCTGTAAACAAGCCTTTCATATAAGAGCAATGGTGCTGCTTTGATATAAGAGGCACTTGACATTTCAGTCAGAAATTACTTAGCTGAATAATTTAGTTTTTTACATTTGCCTGAACTGTGCTGACAATAAAACAAAACACTACATTATGTCAGAGGCTTGCATCCTATACCTGCAGTAAGAAAATATCCCAGGAGGAATCAACATATCAACTAATATTAAGGACTGTGTTCAACTGTCCCCTACTCCAATTCCATCACAGACAGCACTATGACAGCATCACATACCATGGTCAAAATCAAAGTTTTTATCTAAAACTAGCCATTGCTTGATTACATTGATATTACTCTAATAAATATCAGGATTTATCCTGAAATTACACACAAGATGGTCACAGTATGCTCCCTTAAGGATCTGGTAGGATTTGTATCCATTATAAAACCAGGTTTCCTCACAAGAATTCAAGAGCTGTGCTTGGTTTAATTGAAAAAATGTGAAGTTACATTCAGAAAGCAGGAATTGCTTTTACTACCCAACACAGCAGCATGCAGCTGGGAATCCTGCTGTCCCAACAGAAACCTTCAGGAATTATTTTTCAGGAGCAATTCCCAACTGCAGTTAGGATAACAGTAAGAGTTATAAAGCTTTCTAAACCATATTCTTTTGATAAATGTAGAGTACAGTCAGATGCACTTTTAGTTCTGCTTTTCTCCCCCCCTCTTGGTTTCTACTGTCTGTTGTGATTGCTTGCGTGTTTGTGCTACTAACAAGCTTGGAGTCCTCTCTTTTGCAGTACTGTATTCCAGTATCTTCTCAATCTGTGTAATATCTCTCTTAGGACTAAACAGCCCAGCTTAGCAAATCTTCCTTGATAGCTTAATTGGCAGCAACGCTATACGAAGAAGAGTCAGTGTTGACTGTGTAATAAAACTTGTTCCACCTTCAGTATTGACTCCCTCTTGAAATGTTTCCTGAAGGACAGGTAACCATAAACAGAAAGCCCATCAGATCCACATCCAGGTAGGCACCTCAGTTTCTTTCTTTCCTGGAAGGGTTGACTGAATTGAATCAATGAAAAGGCTTCAATTCAAGGAAACTGACAGAAATGAAACAATTAAATCAGGCCTAGTAACAGCTACAAAATTGCTCCTTCCTGTACCTCTCCCTTAGAAAAGGCAAACTGGAATCATCCCTTCCAAAGGTGGTGCATTACTATTATACTGAGGCTTCTATGCCTGTAGCAGAATAAGAGTTGTAGGAAAAAAAAAGGACAGAAAACTCTCCAATTCTAAGCATAATAAACATCAAGTAAGTTTAAAGGCACTTAATGCCAGAACAGGTATATCACACAGCAGCTTTTAAATGCTGGACACTGTGCATACATTGAAAGAGCTACCAGTATCTCTGAAGGCAATGAGCAGCTCACAGAGAAGTTGTCTAAGGTAAATTAATTATTTGAAGTATGCTTTTCCCAAATACTTCAGAAGCAAATGATGCAAGCAATTGCTTGACACGATTACAAAAGAAGTAACTTCTGAATTCCAGACCTGTGTGTACACAGTCATAGCAGTGTAAAGATACTTATTTTGCTATAATCATTTTCCCAAGGGAACTCTTCAGTAACATGTGCACTTAGAAAAATCATTATGTCAGCACTAAAATTATGTCCATACCAGCTACACTGATGTAGTCAGTCGAGCCACTTGTAACAAGACTGCAGCAGCTTACTCTGGTAAAATTAAGACAATATTCAGGTACTTTAGCACTTAGGCACATTAAAAAGAGGGAAAGAAAAAAAAAGAAAAAAATAAAACAAAAACCTGAAACCTTAAGCTTGTGTGATAAATTTAAGACCCTTTAAAAAACATATCCAGGAAAAATAACAGCACACTGAAGACTCTCTACTTCAGAACCTAGCTATGATTTGGATTTCAGACTGGAAAAAGATTGATCTGAACTACTATGGAGGACAAGCAGGATATTCCTGATGCAGAAGTCTGGCTGCAGTCTTTTCTTAAATACAGGGCAAATACACACTGATTTTCTGCCTTTAGAAAATGAAATATGGAGGAAAACCCCAATTATATATTTAATGCTCTCAAAAGCATGTCATCTTTATTAGAGGCTGACAGAATCAGAAGAGAAATACTTTGTCCCTGCAACTTCTGGGACTCCCCTCTGAAGCGCCTAAACAAGACACAGTTTAAGACCAAAGGAGCATGTTTTGCATTGCAGTTGTTTTACCCTCCTGCTCAAAGCAAAGTGTAAGACAAGCAGTGTATTATCTGCCTCAAAGACTGGATAGTCCATTGTTCACCAGTACAATAAATCCTTTACTCCATTCCACATCTGTAATAGGGTTTTTTGGTTGCATTTAGGTCTTTTTGTGTGTTTTAGTTTTGTTGGGTTTTTTATTGGAAAAGTTTACTTGACTCTTGACTACAATTTCTTTACCTTTCATAAATTTGTGTCTGCTAAGCTGTTTTTTTAATCCTGTGCCCAAAGTGACACATCTAACCATGGTTACACATGTAATCAAGACTACACATCTAACCAGGGTTACATATTTACAGAGCTTTGTTGTTAATCAGCTGTTGAGAAAATGCTGGTGTGAAGGAAATGGATTAGCAAGGTTTCAGCTAGAACTCTTTTCTTTTCTCATGGGCTGGAGATGATGATCAAAAATATGGCCACTGCATTGTCCAGAATTTTTTGACCATAGAATCACCCACAGGCAGGACATAAAACTTTCTCAATTAGGAGAAATCCCACCTCTAAACTCAGAAGAGATCTATGATCTTGGCCTTTTTTTACCTTTAGGTATTTAATGATTTTGACATTCAGAATGCATTGATGACCCTGTTTGGGTGAAGAACTTGACCAAAGCACAACACTGAGTCAACCCAACTCCTCATCCTTCTCATTTCCCAGAGGACCTAGTCGGCAAACTCAGTTATTAAGGCTACCCAATATCAAATAATAAAATAGATTGGGTCACACATCACCACAGTCAGTCACAACCCATGTTAATGGGGTATCTATAGGTAGGACTGCCACTCGCAGCTTGCTAAGCAGCACAAAGGCACCATTGTGCCTACTACATTTTTACACAAAGAAACTCTCAGCAGTCATTGTTCTTTCAACAACAAAACCCAGTATGAACCTAAAGCAGAACACCATCAAAAAGGTGATCAACACAGAAACAGACAAAACCATCATTTCAGGTCAAGTACAGACTTGTGCAGATTCTGACTCAGAGCCCTTTCTATGATTTCCAAGCTTAAAGGCATGACTGATTGTAATTGCTTCAGTTGTTAATTATACCTGATGATTCTTGAAATTGTTGAATAACACAATATAATTTCAGTATCACATGCCTCAAAATCCTACCAGCCTATGAATTGAAGGAGCACTGTCAAGTGTTCAAATTTATGAAGGAGGTTTGAAATAGTCCCTCTTCAGTGGAACTGGATCTACTCCATCACTTCCACTGAAGCTGTTATTACTGGCAATAACACAGCTTTGCTAAGACCAGAGGAGAACCTAATGAGATTCAAAAATGAAAATGTAGGCAAAAAATACCACATGGAAAAAGAGAAGTATCAATGCCAAATAGCTAGAAAGGCCATTTCATAACAGTTTGGCTGGGGAAAACAAACCTCTTAGGACAGGTCAAGGGAAGACAGGCCACTGCTAGTGATCATGACAGAGCTCCAGAGACTGCCACGCCATTTGCTAGTTCCCAATACCTTCTTGGGCAAAATCTTGAGCAGAAAATACCTTTGAGGATTGACATGTTCTTATGAGCTAGTCCATCAACAAAGGAAGATGAGTGGTCCTCCCCTCTACCAAATTGTTTTCTTAAAGCAGGCAAATACCATGGCTACCCTAGAGTCCCAAACTGATGTTTTTATACTAAAACTTACACCTATTAAATATTTTAGCTATCATGGAGACAGATGACTCTTCCAAATCTACCTATCTTAGCTTAAAATAATCCTTTCTCCAGACAGTGTGAATACCTCTATGAGACCTGATACATGCTCCCCAATCTGGATTTAAGGTCAGCTTTACAAGCTTTCCAAAGACAGGCTAACCTAGCACATCTAATTGAAGCTGATTGAAGAGCATTAGCATATGCCTGCCTCCGATGACCTACAAAATTATATTCCTGCACTCAGCACAGGGGTTACAGCAAACAGCAAGGGCTATCATTTCTTCAGCTCTCTCTTGGAAAAATGGACATTGATCTGCAATTCCTCAAAGTATGAACACTCTCTTTGGGAGAGGAGACATAATGGAGGGATCCATCAGGGAAATTTGGTTTTCCACATTTAATTGCAGAGGTAAAATGATTCTGCTTCTAAACTGGAAGAGCTGCCTTCCCTGTCTAGTATCCTCTCTATCACATTAGCTGCCATGGAATATTAAGTTCTTACCAAATAAAACCATTTACCATTGCACTCTAATGGACTGAGCACACACAGTAGGAAGGGCAGGGTGATTTATACCGGAGACTTATAAAGCTTTACGGGCTCCATTAGGGGCAGAATGCAAGATCACATTTTGAGTTCCCACATTTTAAAACCTGTGTTTGCATTAAATGCTCATCCCTTGCTAACATGTCTGTACCCTTTTCCTGCTGTAATCTCTGATGCCTCTCAGAAGCATTAGCATGTAACTTTGTAAAGCTTTACCGGTACCAAGAGGATTGTTCAAGAATAATGTTTGATACAGAGATGTAAACATGCAAATGGTCATAAGCATGAAGCTTCATCAAAACCACTTTGCAAATCCACAGTAGATACTGAACATCTCCTTATACTTACATGGCATTGCATGGTATATACTGGGCCAGTACTGCCCACTGTCTCTCTTCAGCCAGACACGAACTGTTCTGTAAAAGAAAAAACACAACATACATGTGAGGAAGAATTAAAAAAATAATCATGACTGAATGAAAGCAAAGTGGTCATGATGAATGTACAAGATGTTCTTCAAAACTAAATTATTTTGCTGAGAGGGAAGGTAAACCTGTGAATTCCTACACCAGCCTGATACATCAGCCTCAGATTAACCCCTGTAAGTTGATGAGGATAGACCACTCCTTGGTTCCTTGTAGTATTCAACAACTTGGCTGAACATATCTCAACAGTATTTGGAAACTGTTACGGCTTTTAGTTCTTTTCTTTACAAAGACTTGAACATGACTGTTCATTCAATGCTTCACATGAGAATTTGGGGCACCACAGGTAGCCCAGTAGAGCAGTCCTGTATCAGTGCTTCCAGTCTCTACAGAAACCTTCCCCCTGCCCTCAGGGTAGGCCTTGGCCCATCTGCTGCCTGTTGTTTCATTGTTCTGCTTCAGGAAAACCTCTAAGAAAAAGAAGGAGATTCTGAAATTTTCAGCTGCTTATTACTAAGATTATGTCCATCTGTGCCAAAAATTACCTCCTCAGCTTCAGGACCTTTCCCTGTCCTCTGTGCACACAGAGTGCTATATCAGAAGAAGCCACTGAGAACAAAGAAGCCAAACTTATCCTTCTCTGAAGAGGATGACCAGTGTTACAAGCAGCCTTGCAGGTCTCCTCTGCCTCATCAGTTTGGAGTTGATGTCTTTGAATAGAGACACTTAGAACCACACAGTGCTCCTTACAAACACATCAGCAGTTTCCCCTTTCCTAGAAGAGATGTATCTCAGGATTACTTTTGCTTTCTCATAATCATATTATACTGTCAGATGCCTGTTACTCAATCCATGCCCTTCAGAGATTTGAGACATTTGTTGCTTGTTTCCACAGCAGAGGATCTGGACTGATGCACCATCTGGGTCATTAAATATTTACTATTTCAGCCCTCATTGTAATTTGCTTGTTTTGGTCCAGTCTCTGAGGCCTCCTTATAATTGAAGCTCTCTCTTAACTTCAGTTCATCAGTTAATTTCATCAAAACATGTCTAGTAACAGTGTCAATAGTTAAAGCAGCATTAACCTCTTGTTTCTGTATAGCCCACTGTCACCTCACTTACAGCCCCCTGTAATCTCCCTTACTGTTCCTCTAATCCTTATATCTAATGTTAACTAGAAAACTCTCTATATAATACTGTATTCACGCTTTATTGATTTACACTGAATGTATTAACCTTCTCTAGAAAACAGAGTTATCCAAGGCAGCACCATGTTAGCATAGCACTATAGATTTTGACCCATCAACCACTTCTATTTAGTCTTTTCCATCAAAATTACTATGCAACAGCAGATGCAGGAGGGATCTAAAAACCTGTTGTTTCTATAACTTGCACTTGATACTATTAAGGAAAAAGACACAAGCAAGAATGGCTTTTTCCAGTACATGAAACATGGAAATACAGCTTATGGAAAAGACTGCGTGATCATTTCTACTGTTACCTCATTTTATTCAAAAAGAAGATTGCAGCCCTCTTTAATCAGTACAAATTCAGAGCAATATCATAATATAAGAAATACAAGAAATACATCATAATAGAATATAAATTGATCTAAGGCATTACACACACAAATTTAGTCTGAATTGAGATGCCAAGCATAATAAAGCAATTCAAGAACTAGTAATCTATCCTTCAAACTTCAAACTAAAGGCTGTACCACTTTGTCTTCCTGTATTGCTTATGTCCAAAATTAGGTTTCTGCTCATCTTACCCTGCATTCAAACTTCTTTTGCAGCAAGTAACTCTGAAACCTTGTATTTTTTGGCACTACACAAACAGAATAATTGTAGAAGTATTTCAAGCACACACCTTTACAGGGTATGTTGCTCTAAAAACTAACACTTCACTGGGTTAACAAGTCCCAAGGTTAGAAAGCTCTCACAAATTACTCAAAACAAGTAACATTCATTATAATTATGTCCTAAGTCTAATGGCCTTTTTGTGTTGAGCACAGCAGCAGCTCTGAAGCAAAGCCACCAAAAGTTTTTATAAGGCACAATTCACTGGCCAATAACAAAGCTGACGTATCTTTGATCGTGAGAGGGACAGACAAATCCTTCTGTCATTTCTCCCCACAGCTGACCATGCCTGTTGACCAGAAGCTCTAGATGCACATCAACCACTCTGTTTCCCAAATGGACGAGCTCTTACAAATGTGTTTGTCCTTGACAAGTGAGGTCATTGTGGCAATGAATGCGTGTGCACAAAAAAAAATGGGATGAATCACAGGGAGATGAAATAACTGAATATGAAACTACCCTGATGAAATGCACCTCTGAGAGACCTGCCTTTCTTGACCATCCCAATCTATGTATTCAAGTGCTATCTGTTTCAAAATCCTCAGGCTTCAACAACATTGCCTTTCCTCTCCACTCTGAGGCTCCTGCAAATAATAAACCCAGTACAACATCTTACAAATAATTCAGCTTGTTAGGAAAGGACTGTGTAGAAGAACAGATCTTTCAAAAGCTGCAGGAAATAAAAATGAATTATACGTGTAAAAATGGCAATAATTTGAATGCTTTGGGTTGGTTTTGTCATTGTTTATTAAACTGTACCCACTGCAGAATTACTAATCAATTTATCAGTTACATTGATTTTAAGACTTTTAGATTAATGATAATGACACAAAACATATTTTCTAGTAAAGCTTAAAACAAACAAAGAAAAAAACCGCTGGAGGTTGTGTTTAGAGTGAAGCTACTTTTACTAACATAGGCCTCTTCTATAGGTACACAGTATGCTCATTTCTTAGTGTAGCCAAATGTATTTCCATTCAAGGAGTAAATAATGTGACTAAATGAGAACTAAATGAGAAACAAAGCATTCTAAGAATAAAAATACTATGAAAAGATGTCATCTAACTGTAAGGTGTGTGAAAAGGAATATAACCAGCAAGTAGGTTCATGTAACTCTTCAGAGAAATAAGTATCTCTCCAGTAAATTATTTGAAATAAAAGAAAATAAAAGATCTTGTAAACAATTTATTTTAAAATTAAGAATGATTACTATGCAAGTCTTTAAAGCAAACATTTAAAAATTATATTAACCATTATAATGGATTTCCAATAGCTATGTATAAGCTCATGTAAAAGCATGAAAATTATTCCTTATGTCAGGAACTGACAACTTAGAATTTTCTTCTCTTAAAGATCACTGAAATAGAAAAAGCATTTTATTGAAAGATGGAAAACCAATCTCAGTTCAGCAATCTTTTCTAGGTAACTTTTTTCCAAAGTAGATTTGGGCTAAAGAACAAACCATACTAACTACTCAGTTCGGGAGAAGCCAAATGTTTTTGGAAGAGCACATCCTTTTTCAGCTAAGTTTCCACACATTTCTGTATACTTCTTTACAGAATGCTACCTACTACATGTGAAACCCAGAGCTTTTGGAACTTCTAAAGAATGCAAAGAAAAAAAACCAAGCATGAATGAAAATAAGCTTTTTTTATGGATATCCAGAACAAGAAGTACTTACTGCTTGCATGGTTACTGGACTTAAACAGCACCCACCTGGGTCAGGATTCATTCTTCAGCTGCTCTAGAGAGATTCAGTCAGCATCACCATGGAAATGAGTTGTCCCTTCATTTTGTTGCCAGCGAATTGATTTGGAAAGATTTTTAGAAGCTGTCAAATCGATGGATATTCTTCTAGTCTTTTCATAACAGAGATGATTTATTTTTAAATGAGACAGGCTATACAGAAATAATTCTGCCATACAAAAGACAGGCTATGTCTTCATATATTACGGGGATGTGAAAATTGACGATTTTAAAAGAAAAATTGCTTCTCTCTGTTTTGATGAAGAGAATGTGCCTCAGGTCCATGTGGCTGTGGATGTACCAGCAGGTCTCAAGCACACTGCCAGGCTGTGCAGGTGTGCAGGAGGTGGGCTTCGCTTGGGCACCTTCTACTCATGAAGTGCTGCCCATGGCAAGAGCAGCACATCCACCTCATCATGGCAGCTCTGTGCATCACCATCTACAGAAACTTATTCAGTGACTGGTATCGCATTTCTGATAAAAACAATTTGTTCATACAAACCCAACTTTGTGCATCTAGGCTGCTGTGTGCCTTGTGAAAATATGCTGCTAGGTCAGATGCGAGATTCTCTGCTCTATCCCTACTCTGGCCTGAGCAATCATTTCACTGCTGGAAAACTCAGTATTGCTTGGAGTGTTGGAGGTGAGTTTCTGTGAGTAACTCATAGCAGGGCTCCTGTCTTTTCTCCTTTGTGCCTTGCATGAAACACTGGTGTTGCACACAGTACAGACATAGTGATGTGTCAAAGCACTGGCCCAAGATGTTTGCATGTTGCAATACTGGGAAATCTGTGGTAGGGAGATCTATTACCTCAAGAAACAAGACCCCTATAACACTCAATTTCTCCAGAATGTCCGTAAACCCACCAGTTCTAGTTTCACAGTTTGAGTGAGGAAATCTAATATATCTGTTTCCCATAACAGATCCTTCCTCTCCTGTTCATTTTTTTCCTTTGTCACTTCTGTCTTTTTAAAAGCTTCTCTTTGCTGAGATGCACTTCTGTAACATTATCACCTTCATGCCCCAGACATACAGAGTATAACAGAACAGAGGTAACCCTCAACACATAAAATTTACTACATTATTTCGTAGGTATTCTTGGGAAATTGTTTTAAATGACATTTTAATGTATTCCTTATTGTTTATACCTTGGACCATATACTGCAGGATTATTTTATCTCTTGTTTTGCTGAGTGACCAAAACTGTGAAGCATCAAATGAAATGTGAAATTATTTTTAAGTTTTTATTTTACTATTTTATAGTTTTATTCCTCTTTGTAGTGAGGACACAAATTACAGGGTGCAGAACCTTTAATCTGTCACTTTCTAAAGTCATCAGGCTTATTCAGAGAACCTTTGCACATTATAGCTCCCTGGGAAAGGGGGTTATGTCAACAGTGCAAATGACATGGCTAAAAAGAAACAATTCCTACTGTCCACTGTTCTAACTACAGAACTGATTTAACACAGTTTCAGAACAGTTTTGAAAAAGGAAAAGGAATACACTAAACTGTTGTGGAAAGTCCTTTAAAACACTCCTCCAATTATTCATTGACAGAAGAAACAAAAAGATATTAGGGTAATATTATATAAGCATTAGTGCAATCTGTGAGGTTTCAGGCATACCTAATAGAGTATTAGCACATATTCTTATCATCAATACACTGAAGACTTCTTTAGTGTTGAAAAGAAACTCCATCTATTCCTAAATATCCAATAACAGACAATTCAGAAGTATTCAAAAGACATGTTTCTGTAGGAACTAATATCTGCATTTGTGACAGCAAAAGGTCTACCCGATGTCATTAAACAAATGTGACAATAGTAGCCTTTGAAGTCCAAGTACACCACTGATGGCTTTATCACCTCTAACAGTGACACACTGCCATTAGTAGTAGGATAAGGAAAATTATTTAACAACTGCATAAACTGAATTATACAGTATTATAAATCCCCCAACATGTCTAGAGACTTTTTGCAGAGATGGGAAGAGATTCTGACTTCCCCTGCTTAGTGACATGGAACCCTACTGTGAATAAAGGATCTTTCATGCTTAGTGGCAGTTCATGAACCACTGCCAGTGTACTGGAACCAGTGATGAGGAGTTCCATCTCTCCAATAAATTTTGAAAGAAAGTATATGAAAGCAAAAATCAAAACCAGAACTAGTTTCTGGGCCAGCTTGTGTTTCAGGGAAAACAAATAGAAATGTAATAGCAGAGTGCCAAAGCCTGAGGCAACCAGAGGACTTTATCTAACAGTATTATCCTATGTCCTCCTAAATAAAAGGCAAAAAAAAAAAAAATCAAGACAAAACTCCAGTATTCCCACACCACCCCGACCAAACCCAACACTAAAGGCCCAGGGAAGTGCATAACTGTCTCCCACTCAGATTCACCCATACTAATTCCCACAAAGCCTATCACACAACTGTGATGGAGGGTTCTGCATATACCCTGAAATGCTGGGGCACATTCCAGGTGCTACCTTGTTTTCCCTGGTTTTGATGAACAAATGTGTGATTTAGGCTGAACTAGTCAAAGATTAACTCACTGGACTTTTTCTGAGACTGAGACCATGTACAGCTATGCAGCCACAGCATAAGAAGGATATAAAGCTATTTATAGAGCATGCAATGGAGGCCATAAGGATGGTGAAGGGTCCTGGAGGGGAAGCCGTCTGAGGAGTGGCTGAGGTCACTTGGCCTGTTCAGCCTGGAAGAGACTGAGGGGGGACCCCATAGCAGTTGACAGCTATGGGGAAGTGGAAGGGCAGGTACTGATCCCTTCTCTCAGGTGGCCAGCAATAGAACCTGAGGAAATGACATGAAGCTGAGTGAGGGGAAGTTTAGGTTGGATATTAGGAAAAAGTTCTTCACTGTAACAGCCTCCCCAGGGAACTAGTCACAGTACCAAGCCTGTTGAAGTTCAAAAAGCATTTGGGCAAAGCCCTCGGGCACGTTGCATGATTCTTGGAGTGTCCTGTGCAGGTCCAGGAGTTGGACTTGATGATCCTTGTGGGTCCCTTCCAAGCCAGGATACCCCATGATTCTACGATCACTGTAGATCTGGTCTAGTGTCTTTTATATTACAAAAGGGCAGGTTCAGTTTCTGAAACAAAGTGCAAGAGCTACAAGTTCAGGAAAGGGGGAAAATGTGTGGGGAAAAAAATTAAAGAGTTCTGAAGGATGGACTGTTTTAGAGAGGTTCTCTCTTAGCACTGATTACATAAAGGCATTTCTAGAAGATATAATATCCTCATGGTAACCTTGGTCTGTAACTCATCATTGGGCTTCCTATAAAATGGAAGTATTTTGAAAAATGATAAGATACCCTGTATCTAATAATTTTGAATAACTGAGAATAATTTTGAATCATGAGAGATACTCTAGAGATACTCTGTATCTATACTCTGCAACAAAGCCATAGAAGCAGTAAGATCTGACTTCAAGAGTAACCTGGGCCACAGCTCCCAATAGCACCTTTGACGTCGTGCTGTTGTATCCAAAACACTGCTGCCATTGTCACCAATCCAGAAACCCTCATACACAAAGCTCAGAAGCACCAGAGAAACAGGATCACAGCAAGGGAGGTGAACCAAGCAAGGACTTCACACAGTGCTGGATGTGAACAGCACAGGGAGCACATCAAAACCCACATGGAGGCAGCTGGATCTCAGAGCAGTAGCTCAGCCACCAGCTGTGAGGAAGGAAAGAGTCTCATGAGCACTTGAACATTCAAGTGCACTGTCAATCCCACCCAGAGATATAAAAAACACATTGCACAAAACAGAGTGCCAAGCACGCAGGCAGATGGACTGAAAAGCAGGATTTTTTTCACACAAAGCATACTAAGCAGTCAAACCATGCTCAATAAGATGTTTCCCCATTTAATTCATGCTGCTGTAACTAAATGCAAATGCACATTGCATAACAGGGAAAATGTCAAAGTTTTGGTAGGTTATATGCAGCTAGAGGATTGCATGGGTTTCTCAGGGTGTTATACCCATCAGTTGTACTTAGACCTCAGAGAAAGTGACACCATTTTATTTAACACCATTTTGGTTTACATAGAAGGCTTTTTGGCTATTTCGTGGGAAGTGACTAAAAAACAAAGATTCATAGGAGACAATATCAGGGGAAATGAATTTTTATGACCTAAAAAAAAGAGACAGTGACATGACAGCTTTACTACTCAGCTGTGAAACAGTTTCCACCCATTTTTCAGTTTTCTGGACTATAAGCAATGCAGTTCAGTGATTTTTCCAGTCACCTGAGTACACGTGCCTGGGAGCAGTGCAAGCTTTGCTCTTCAGGCATGGGATAAAAACCACATTCTGATCAGTTTCCACTTCAGAAACTTTGGTTAAGTAGACACCTAAAAAATGAACCGTAAGTCACAACCACAGAAAAATACTCCATTACGTTGGGGTTACTAGAACAAGGTTCAGAGAGCCAAGATGCCTCAGGTCTTCAGCAGCTCCACAAAATCAGTTCTCATCATGTGTCATAAGAAGTAGTGTAGTGACTACACCACATTCCAGCTGTAGGGAAGCTAAATTTTTCTGCAAATGCAGGTAAATGCAGGGCTGGAGTTCCCAGTGAGCACCAACCTACAGCTTTGGAATGAATTAAACAAGTGTTACACCACATTGGGACTTCTTTCAAGCAGTTTCAAAACTACCTCCTCATTAAAAACTGTGCACCAGTCTTCCTTACAGATCTTTGGAGTAACAAAATGATCTTCATCTCTCTCTTACCCACAGACCTCCTTCACCCATACACCACCAAATGATTTCCCTTCCAGAACAGATGCAGCTTTGGAGCTGCCTGTACTGATCAATTCCTGTTTGCATTCAGGAAGCATAAACACACAACTTTTGGAAGGTAATTGCATTGGATGATTTAATTATTGCAATCCAATTACTTTCATCTCCTTCCCACATTCAAATGTTTCAGTAATGGAAGTTATTAGAAAGATCCTCATTAGATTAAAACACAGAGCTGCTATGCAGTAAGTAACTCAGTGGAACCATGCTAAAAATACCCAGTGGATCCAGAATTTGCAAGAAAGAAACTCTCCTACACCACTCTAAATTGCCCATGTAGCAAAGGTGAAGAACTAGAACCCACCAGGTCACTGTCCTGCTTCCAGCTGCCTGGTTGGAACATCTGTCCAGCAAAACACAACAATTTTTTTTCTCCAAAACTCCTACTGGCTATCAGCTTAGTGATAATTTTTAAGTTAGGCATGCTTCACTCTGCATAAAAATGAATGCATTATTCAATTGATAAAGAAGTGGATCTGTGAAGTGAAAGCTGAACATACTAATTTTCAGTATACATACCACCAGTATGGCATTTTCTAATAAATTACAGTCACATAAAGGTTAATTTACAGGAGAAGATTGATATTTGATCCCAAGCTCTAAATTAAGTCATACCCTTAGGCCTCAACTCATTTTTCATATAAATGTTTGGTTAACTATCCAGTGTAACATCTAATAAATTATGCCTTTACTGCAGAGGAAGGAAGCCACATTTCCACATGTATAGGATGATGCCCTCCCTCAGCATTTTAATTTCTAGACCTAAGTCATCTGCATCATTCATTGAAACACCCTCTATAAGAAGAGATAGGTTTTTGGTTTTTAAGTACTGCTGAACAATTACAGCACTGTTTTTTCAGAGACAACAAACATACCTACTTGGAATGTATTTGTGTGCTCTGTGCCACACCAAGGTGCCTCTGCTAATGCTCTTCTTGAGGCATCAAGGACTTTCTGCAGAGGAATCACATTTCCAGTTCCTCCAGCTAAACTTGAACAATGATTCATGACTGATAAAATGTTCTCTCAGCTTTTCTGCTCATTGCTGTTTTCCCCTCCGGGCAACCCGACCCAGAGATATTTCACTGTGCTCAACCCCTATAGGCTTTGCTCTTCTAGAGGAGGTAAGAAGCCACTCTGCTGCTCTGATCCAGCAGGACAACTTTGGCTGGGGAGTCTCAGTTCTCTGGGAAGGAAACCAGCAAGGTCAACAGAATTAGCAGCAGCAAAAAGGGATCAAGAAAGCAGGGCAAAGCTATGCAAACCAAACCCTGTCCTGAAAGGTTTGTACAATAGCTGCAAAGGAACTGTAGCCCTGAAGCGCTTTACCAAGGGCTCTCAGATTTCTTCTTATCATGCATACTGCAGTATGTTCTGAGGTGCCAGCAAAGCCCAGCAAAACCCAAACTTCTGACTCTGTAATTTAGAGGTGATCTGGCATTTCAAGGGCTTAAAAGCCAGTCAGTTTGTCATCTCTGCATTCCTGTGGGGGTTGCATGGGGAGATGGAAATCAACAGAGTTGAACAGAAACCATCTTCAAACCTGTATTGTGAGATGAATATTCTAGCCTAAACTTTAGGTTTTATTATTTAAAAAATCTCTCTCGAACATGCAGGGCCTCTTTGCATCCAGCTACTTCTTTCATATGGCCTAGTTGCAGCTTTTCTGTTCTTCAGCATTCAACTTCATACTGTAGCAATTTTATTCTATCATGTTTAAAATAGTAAATTTCAATTTTTAAACAGCAAATATCAATGAACATCCTCTTGCTCTCCTCCTACGAGACTAGAAGTTCTGTTATCTCTTATCTTCTCCACTGGTTAGTTGCTGTGTATACTCGTATAATTTCTTACATGCCTCCTCTTTAATGTAATAAATCTTTCCAGTCTCTTGGAAAAGCTGTTCTTGTTTTCTGTTCCCCTTACCTGCTTTCCAACCCCTTTAATGAGACAATATCCTGTCTGAAGTGTCATCTTCTGTACTAAATGCAGCAATCCAGAAACAGACAAACCTGCTAAATTATAAGAGCATTATCATTCTTTTCTTTTCTTTATGCATCTTCTTCCTGTACATACCCTAGCAGTGTTTATTTGCCACAGGATTTAGAAACTTACAGACTATGGATGAAAGAGAAAAAGATATATTTATCAATATTAGATTTTCTCTGCAATACACTGCTATCCACTTAGTAAGTTCTCCTGCACTTCAGATCTCTCCAGACTCAGTCAGCTTATCTGCTAATTTGGGTTAGACAACTAGTCCAGACTGTTAGAGAAGGGAACAGAGGATTTGTCAGCCACAGCTCTCAAGGGCAATCCCAGAACCAAGGGAGGTGGAAAAGAAAATTATAAAGGAGAGCAATAGGCAGAGACTATCAAACACCAAGAAAAACCTCGACCCTTTCCATCAAACTTTCTCCTTGTGAAAACAGGACAAGAAAGCCATGTCTATTGCAGCAGTGTAGGGAACACACAAGACCATCTCTTCTCAGGTACAAAAAATACATTCTTCAAATTTGTGAAATGGTGCAACATATTGCAGTGCAGTCTTGTAAAGATGCCTGGTGGAACTGTGTCCTGATAGGACACCACTGCTCAGGTGATTGACCAAACCAACAAAGCCTGTAGCAACTTCAGTTCAACTACCTGGTCACTGTCCCACAGGTAACTTCCTCTTTGCTATAAGGAACAGATTCTGGTTCATAGCAAAAGCATCAAATATTATAAAAACCTCTTTGCTGGCACCTTATTACTACCTTTACTGGCATTTTTTAAGAGGGTTACAAGAAGAGTCCTTTGCAATTCCAGTCCAGATGCTGTCTCAGCTTGCATCCTCCACATTTTTACTGCTGCCATCCATAGGAGAAATATCAGTATTATCTTGGAAGAAATAGATTTGAGGTTGTGAGACAAAGTAATCTCTAAAAATGTGCTTCTCTGCTTGGCAGCCTCTCACTTTTAAATCTTATTACAAGCTAATACAAAACATAACATCCTCAGGTTCAAAAGTAGTAAGTACTACTGGACATGGTAATTACAATAAAGGTGTCAGTATTTATATATTTACAGGAATCAGCGATCCAAGACAGAATAATTTCAAAGCAAAGATTTTCAAAGTCATTGCTGAATTAAATAGTGGGCAACTCTACATGATCCCTGGAAAAACCTGACCAATTTCATCCATCCTGAATAAAGATGAAGGTCATTACCAGAGAGCTAAAGATATCCTACTTCCAACCTCCCTTCCATGGGCAGGGACACTTTCCATTAGATCAGGCTGCTCAGGGTCCCATCCAGCCTGGTCTAGAACACTTTCAGGGACGGAGCATTTGCATTTATTGATGTTGCTTCCAGTGGAAGGCTACTAGTTAGCATAGACAGTGCAAAGAAAGGTGTCTGAAGTAAATGACTTGGCCTCTTCAAGGGCCATTGGAAGCAGAGAACGGCAACAGACTGAAGCAGACCAGATCTTTTGCTGACCTTGGCAGAGGACACTGGATTTTAGATGGTAACACAAGGTAGAAGACAGCTAGAGACAACCCACTGGGCTAGTAAATCCTTATGCTATTAGACAAAGCATAAAATCAGCTCACAGCATCTGCTGGGGAAAAAGATGAGCTGAGATGGGGTAAAGGCAGTAAATAAGAGAAGGGTCCTTTTTGATCCTGTGGCCTTGCAGGCTCAGCACTGCCTGAAAACCTAAATCATGTTTGTAATTCTGGCTTGACTTTTTTGCAGGTCAGACAGCATTGCTTCTTACACAGAAGGCAGGGAGGGGAAGAACAGCTTTCCTTGCAGACGGTTAAATGACTATGCAAAGAGACAACATGTCCAGTTACCTCAAACCACAAGATACATGTCCCACAGACTAAAACCCACTCTGTTAGTTTCAAAACCCATGTGTGTTCTGCTGTATCAAGCAGTTCCTCCTCCCACTCTCCTGTCCTGGTATCTGAGACATGCTGAAAACACCCAGGAATGACCTGACAGTCCAGTAAGTCTCTTCCACATGTCATATCTAATAGAAGTAAATTGTCTCCTCTTATCAGGCACACATGGTGAGCTTTGGAGGGATGTTTGCAATTTGTGAGCAGTTACCAAGAAATGTAAATTAACAATCCGCAGCAGGTTAAGCAGTTTACTTAATTGAGAGATGTCCCAACTACTGAGCATCAGAGGGAACCAGTGCGCATGGAGGCCAGTATTCAGAATCAATTTTCATGCCACTTGGAGGGGAGGAGACAAAGTATTAGACAGAGCTGTTCTGTGGACAGGATCTGGCCCCTAAAACAGATCAGATGGACAGTTTGTTCTAAATAACACCAACAGAGAGGGACAGCAAGTTTACAAGAAAGACTGAGAGCAGTTATGACCTCAAACACTGCAGTGAACAAATGGGTTGCTTTGGAAGTACACACATACTCATCATCTACACTGCACAGTGGAAATACAAGCTAACAAAGGCTGTTAGAATGCACAACCATATCATTCCACAAATTCATCTTTCCCCCTGGTACTGCACCTTTAAAATACTTGCTTCACACTCTTAGGTCTTAAAGATCAAGGTTTGTCTTTGCTTTTCCTACTCACTTTTTCTTTTTTTCAGAGCATTTAAGGGTTTTGCTTGATCAGTTTTTGAAAGGAAAATATTTCTGTAGAAGGAAACAAAGGTTCCTGGTATGACAGCTACATGCTAATTAAAAAGACAGTGAATGCTGAGGATCTATGTCCTACCTTTTCCAGTGGTCAACCAATAACTCTATTTAGAGCATAGGAACCAAAGAAGACAGTGCAATAGCCAGTTACTTCCAAGCCATGCTCTTAAAAGCTTAGAGACATTTTTCTGTACTCCCATCAGTTCTCCCATACTGTCTCTTCCTCTGGCACCCTTCATTTTAACACACATTTCAACCATGCTATTTCTCTCCCCAGAGTTTTGCCTCCAGCATCTGGTTCAACAACAGCTGACAGCGATTTACAAGTCTTGCTAGACTTAGCCTTTTAAAATTACTCATGCTATTGGCAAGAATTTAAGCTTCAGATGTGTACGTGTTTGTGGGAAAGGTGCAGATACTCCCTCTGCATCCCTGTTTTTCTGTTTTCAGGAACACTCGTTAACCAGCAGGTATGAGGCTACCAAGGTCACCTCTCCCTGGCAGCAGCAAGCCTTCAGCATTTGCATCCCCACAAGCAACTGCAGAGGTAGCCCATGTTCCTCCTCAAGCATCTGATGTTCCCTTCCTCACCAAGTCAGCTTTGAAGAAGCAGGGCAAAGGCAAATATTGCCATTCCCCTCACCCACTGCAAATGAAAGAAACTCTTCCCATTTGATTTCCATTTCTCTACTGCTTGCAGCATCCCATCCCACTCCCTCATGCTTCGGAGGCATCACACATCCACCGTCTCTCAATTACTCATAACAATTCAATGCTTTTTAATAACATTTAAACAGGTTTAAAAAACCTAGCAATAAACTGGGAATTACTGTGGACTCCTGCTGGACCACAGAAGCATAGAGGAGGTAATTGGGGTGTCACACTGCTACAGGAGGTACTTCAGGTTTTCAGAAGGCAACACTTGGCAGATGAAACCAGCTAAACACACTAAATGCATTTTCACATCACCAACACACAAGGTGGTTTTTACCAATTTCTGGTGTCAACGATTTTCCTGATCCAAGCTGCCCCATTTCACTTTCATATCAGCTGACTTGAATATTGATATTTAACAGCATTAGCAAGGATGTGCAGCTGCTCCAAGTTCATGCAGGAAGGAGACAGCCTGCGTTTTTTGAATTCCAAATTGATAAGAGTCACTCAGAGAATTAATAAGCAGGAAGGTGAGGAAATGAGAAAGTGAGTTGAGAGGAGTTAGAGATAGAACATGAATGGGAAGAACAGCAGTAGGGAACAGGATATAAAGTACAAACAATACAAAGCCTGCAGTAAGGATGGCAGCAAACATCTCGTTCAGCAACACTCAGACAAGGAAACTGAAAGAGCACAGAGTTTTGGTAATAACAGGTGTAGTGCTCACATCTCTGCTCTCTGAGGAAACTTTCTTCAAGGAGCAGAGATGTGAGCACTACAAACAGGTCTATCCAAATGGAGGTAACGGGATGAAAACAAACCCTTCAAACCCCAAGACTCTCCCATCACCCCAATTACTGTGGTATCAGACCAGCTTTGTGCATGTCAATTGTCTTCCACCAGAAGAAAGGGGAGCTCCACATCATGCATTTATGAAGCAGCCTGGTGACATACAGGGCAATGAAACCCTAACAGCTGCACTCAACAGCTACCCTCCAAATTTGTAAATTGGAAAGCATTTCTCACATTAAGGCTTTTTCCCCAAAGTGCAGTTGCACTTACCTTGATACCTCATAAATACAAAGTTCTTGCTCTGTTACTTGGGACACTAAATCCTGTAGGCTCTGTTTCAGGCTCTGTCTGTTTCAACAGACAGGAACTGGTTTTTGCATTTAAGACAAACAAAGGTTCATTATCTATCACTGTGAAATAAGCATAGAGAAAAAGAAAACGACAGTTTGAAAAAGGAAGTTATGACCACTGCAGGCTATCTGAATTCAATGTCAAGTGTTTTTTCCCCCAGCTGCATACCGCAAAATGTATACATATTTTAAGGAAGAGAAAAAGCTCCACTTCTGTTGCCTTCCTCTGCAGTGTTTATGGAAAGTTTCAAGTCTCAGCCCTGGTTCTTAAATTCCTACTCTCTTTTCTTCCCCAACTTGAGTCAAGTTATTACTGGGTCCCAAGAATGAAATATTTTTCTGTTCAAAGCAGCTTAGCTTTTGAATAAACAAACACACTGTCTAACTTGGTCCTGTTTAGGATATATTTACAACAATTACTATTCGTGAAAGATAAAAATCATATGTTTGAGATGCTTCTAAATCAGTCCTGGACATACAGAGAAAGTAGCACCACAATCCAGTTCCACAAGAAAACTTAAGACAATGATACCAAACACCAACAGGTCTAAGGTAAGAGCACATTTGTGGGAGTTCTGCTTCCACTATAGAGGCAGGTAGTGAAAAATGGGATTCTCACAAAACACCACAGTGCGAGCCAATCCACATTATACAAGCTTATCAAAGATGTAGCAGTTACATTTTTTCATAGCATCAAGACTGAATACGCACTGACTGAACAAGAAGTAAACTTCTCTGCAAGGCAGGATGGATAATCACATATTCATCCCATTCTTCTTCTCTACAAGGAAGCCTTTCCATTTCAACTTCCAGCTTTAGCAGATGACTTTTCCTAATTTTTTCAGATAATATGTAAACATATCATGTTGCCAAATAGCAACACCATTGTCACTCTGATTTGATTTCAGAAAAGAATATCAGTTTCTCAGGAAGGAGAGAGCTAAGTTAGATATCTTGTTCTGCTTATTTTTGTTATGTCTACATAATTGATAGCTATTTGTAATTTCATTTTATTTGACTGAAAATACGCTTCTCTCAGCCTATGGTTAAAATTATTGTTTCTACAAGATTTTATGCAATGGAGGCCAAGTAGAATTTCCATTTGTGTCCAAAGTAAGACAGTGCAATGTTGTACTACAGTAAAAGCAGCAGAATTTGTAGAAAAATACTATAAAGAGTGTTGTACAACTCTTATGTCCTGGGTATTCCAGACATACATGATTTAAAGGAAATTTTGTTGCTTTCTTGATCCTCTGATGCCTTAAAAAAGCAATCATAATCTTATAACAACTCAGGGCTGGGCTAAAATACTCTGACACCATTTCCTCAGTATCAGAGGACCTGTACCAGAGAATTTCACATCAACAATCTTGAGAACAGTTGAAGTAATATTAAAAATTAAACAAGAAACTTTTCATAGAAAATACAAAAGACTCCTACAGCAAAACACGCCACACAAGAAAAAACCTAGAATATATAAATTCCTTCACAATCCCAGAGGGAACAGCAACAGACTGTGGAAGACAAGGCAAGTCCAACAATCCTTGCCACTAAAAAGCCTGGCTCCAAGACACAAAACCCAGCTTAGCAACTTGGGTCAAGTTCAGGAAGAGGAGGAGAACACAACTGCCACAGGGTAGCACCATGCCAAAGAGTGTCAGAACAATAATGCTGCATGCAACACGTATTTTCTTACTCTGTTGCTGCCCCATCCCAGTTACTGTGGCCATGACAGCCAACGGAAATCTATCATCCTTGTGCAGAAGTACATGCGCTCACTCCTCCAGTAATCCAAGCATCACCTGTCCTTTTGAAATGCTCGCCTGATCCCACTCCCAAAGTCAGCAGCAAAATTCTCAAGTGACATTGGAGCAGGATGAAACCAGCCACGGCAATTTTGGTGTTTGTTTGCATATTGAAGCAAAAGGAAATTACTACTTCTTCCTAATAGGAGACACATCACTGTCCCCAAAACAGTGGGAAAAGGAGAAGAAAAAAGAGAAGGACTGAAATACTCTGTGAATCATCCACCAGATACTCAAATGGAAACAGCTTGTACAAAAACAGTAAGATTATGGAAGAGACTCTCCACAGGACTTTGCCCCAACAACACTTTTAACTTCTTTTACATTATCAGTGTCAGGTAAACTGGACAAGGCAGAGAGACCTTGATAGCTATAGAACAAGCATCTCTAGCTATAAAGTACTTACTATTGAAAATGTGCTTTGAAGACTAATTTAATTATTGTGCCTGAAGTTTCCTTGCTTTTCTTAGGTAAAGGAGCTCATGAGCTATTGAGGCAGCCCACTTCCTCTTCATAGTTTCTTTGTGGCATCACCAGTTTTACTAGGAAATGGAAATTTCTTATTTTCTGTCCTCCTTGAAGTTTTAATACAATCTACGAAACCTATTAGAGTTTTCTACAATCATTTGGCAGCAATACCAAATATATGGGCAGAAAACTGATTGGGGTAAGTAAGGTCTGTGACCACTGTACATCCAACTTATTTCAAGTATTTTAAGAATTGAAAGGAGCACAAATATCATTTTTATGCTGAAGGTTTTTTCGAAGATGTAATGCTTAGGTAAAACTTCACAGCAGAGGGTCTCTGGATTTCCTTGATCTTCTTCAAGCTATGCTCTACATTTGGATGACCCTGATGAAGAATTCTCTCTTCAGCACCTAAGCTCCAACTGTCTGTGTTTCAGATGTGGATGATTGGTGACTCGTATTTCAAAATTGGTCATTACTACAGCTTAGCACTGTTCTATGACTTCAAAAATACAGGACCAAAGCTTCCATGTGGCCTGAAACAGTGAAGGGACTGTCACACTTATTAGAACAAACCTGGGTACTTTTACTGGCAGGCACAGTGCAGCTGCAATGACACCAGGCCCACCAGAAGGATGCCACCCTGGGAGGGTGTAAGCAGGGAAGGAGCTGGCATATAAGGAAGCATTCATGTCCCATCTCCCAGACCTACAGAACATGCAATGCTCTGCTCAAACTGGCCAAAGATAGATCCCTGTGTGTCAGAAACAAAGGCTCATGGAGAAAACATATCTTGACAGCTATTGAGGAATGCCAGAAGATGTATTCACATCGGTTACAGGTCCAATGCTTGGGCCTCCTGTGGTGCAGGAAGCAAGCATGGATGTCTGACTGAAGAACTTGGCCACAGAGGCCATGAATGCCACTTCATTGCTTCAGGTGGGTTCCAGCCCCGGCTGCAGCCCTGCGGGTCACTGGCTAATGTCACACATAGGAATTTGGCAAGCACATGCACTTCTGCTCAGCACAGGGGCCCTGGGAGACCTGTCCTCCTCTGGATGTCTGGTTGAAGTTATCTTAAGAATCTCAAACTACTTTGGTCTCAAATTCAGGTTTTTTAAAACTTACTATGACAGATCTCCAACCACCAGAAATGTTTACAGGCATGACAGCTTCAAGGGCTGTGTCTTGTTTAAACCAGTGGCTTAGTTGGTTTGGGTTTTTTTTTTAAATCACAGAACCAATTTCCTGTAGGCAATCTGATACCCTACCAGGAGGAACAGCCACATGACCTGGGTGCTCCGGAGATGTGAAAAACACCTACATTAATAAGTGACACAGGCCTGGGACCAGCCTCCGGCAGTGAGGCCACCTGGCAGGGAAACAGCAGCTGCATCCAAGCTATGTACTGGGAACAGTCCCTGGTACAAGCTGACTTCCAAACCCTCTATGGGCACTGTCTGATGCTGTGCAAATTAGCTCATGGCAAGAACAGTGCCTGATACCAACAACAAGACACCACAGCCAGCCAGACCCCCGTGCTTGAAATACACTCTTGCACTATTTAATTGATTAGAAATACAGTCACTATAGCTGCTGGCCATGGGTTCAGCAGCCCATTTCTCCCAGCTGGTTCATAGAGCCATTAAAAAAAGGAAACAGTATTGATTCCTGTGTACACCAACCATCTTGTTCAATACTGGGCTTGTCTAAAAGAACAGGGAAGTGACAACAACAAGGGGTTTGCTGCTTACCCTCACAAGAACTTTTCTTTCTTGTTACATTGTACACCACAATAATATCTCAAGGTGGTCCTTGAGATTTTCCCACTTTTGGTGGTCCCAGATTTTCCTTGAGATATTTTCCCACTTTCCCTCCTTCATTTTTATTAGTCTGAGGTCAGTATAATGGCATTGGTCAATAATTGAATAAACACCATTTTTTGGCTTGAAGTTATCATACATAGCAATAAAGGGAAATGAAACTCAAAACAAAAAGATGACCATTGCCAGGATAATGCTTCAGAATATCACAGCTTGCAAATTAGGAGCTTGCCTTCAAACACAGGCAGTATAATTTATTTCTGGAAAAATACCATTGAGTCTGAGGTGTCAATACATGCACATACATCACTTTTTGAAACCACTGTTAGCACTTTTTAATCCACATGCTAAACATGAACACAGACTACTAAGCAATTACCCACACCATTTGCTTTTCCTGTCTCCAGAATTTTTGTCAGTGGTTGTTTATCTACCTCTCCTGTATCATTTTGTATACAAAACACTTGCCTACACATTTATTACAGGATTTGTGCTTAACAGCTGTATAACAGTTACACTTTTTTCTAAAAGAATTTGATTCTTAAAACCATGTAAAAATGTCTGTTCATGTCAAAAAGGGCATGTGAACACAAGTTTGGTTTTAGAGCACAGGAAAGACCACGGGAAACAACAACTAAGGCAGACCAAGCCGTTGGTTAGGTTTAGCCATGCTTCCTGCCGGTGACCTCAATAATTGCAATCCTTGGGCCACCCATTCAGGTGTGTCCCCACCTCATAAAAACCAAACAATAATGTTCATGCCTGCCTCCTTGAAGAAGAGGTTTTATGTCATCAGGTTTTTAGAAGAATGTATATCAGCTGTGATCAAAAGGGTGCTGTGGATGAAACTAGTTGGGGCTGACAACTTCTTGGCTTGGTTTCCTGGTCACAAAAACTTATTAAGGAAATCCTCACCAGGCTTCTCTCTCATCTACTAAAGAATGAAGGAAGGAGGGAAAGAAGGAGCAAAAGCATCTGAAATCACAGAGGAGCTTTCAGAATTCAGATGAAAGTCATGCATTTTTCAGCCACTACAGCATGTAATTTTTTTAAACAATCAGTACATTCATAGCTCCCTTTTCCCACTGCTTTCTCTGGTATATTATATGGGCTAGCGACAATATTTGTGGAAAAGCTTATTGCTGGAAACCGAAGGATGGTGACCAACAGTATTCACAGCATTTCTTATTTAACAAAAAACCCTCTACCTTTACTTTTCATCTCCCACTCCAAAATCAACACTTTGGAACCTGAATTAGTGGTACAAGCTACAGAGGGATTTCTTCCCTTCCCCCTAGTCTTGTGCTCCCCAACCATATTAGCAACCATAAAGAGTGTGCAAAGGGGAAGATGAAATGCCAAACAACAGAGGTCTCAAATATTCCCCCAGAGCAAAGCCTGCAGCTACGCAGCCTGTAGAAATCCTGACTGGAGAACAGCTGAGAGATCTCTGCAACAGCCCATCCCAACACAGCTCTCACCTGCTGGTGCTTCATAGCTCAGGCTGCCACGGTACTCCAAGCACCATAGCAAGCTCACTGAAATTTTACGTGCTTTGGCCTTTTGGCTACAAATAAACTTGGCAACAACAGGGATCAGAGTTTGAAGCTGGAAGTTCAGTGTTTGTATGGGTCTGTCCCTGCTGGAAATCTGGCAGGATCATTTATCAGTTGATATTTTCAAAGCATGATGATGGATTAATTTATTCCCACTCATTTACTGGCAGTTACAGAAGTTACCAAGAAGAGATCAGTTTATAAAGTCTGATTCATTTCCCAAAGGGAAGAGACTGAATTCTTTGGAAATGGATTAGTGCCTATACATTGTGTAACCAACCCCTGTATGCAACACATAATGCCAAGTGTAGTGGTCTACCACCCACTGCAGCTGATACTCTTACACGAGCTGCTTTTACTGCTTGCTCCTGCCTGAGGGAATCCAGCATAGGTCCATTCTTAGCTGCCAATGCCAGCTCATGCAGTCTCAAAAACTTCAGATGTAACAGAACTTAGAAAACTTGAGGTAATACCAGACAGCACTAAAAGGCTCAGCTGCTAAGGCAGCACACACGACAATCCAGGCAAGGCTTTGGTAGACCCAAAATACTCTTTTTGGGCTGAATTATAGTTATTCTGACTGAATGGGACATAGATCTCAGTGGAACAGAATAAAACACGTC
Source organism: Ploceus nigricollis (assembly GCA_013399945.1). Lineage (NCBI taxonomy): Eukaryota > Metazoa > Chordata > Aves > Passeriformes > Ploceidae > Ploceus > Ploceus nigricollis. The sequence goes on from VXBC01007869.1 coordinate 138,406, forward strand.
ACTTGACTGCTGCAAAAAGTATTAACTTCCTAATTTCAGTAATTAAATAATATCAGGGGCCAATAAAGTCAAAGGTGTCAATTTTGATTTGACAGATACATCACCTCTTCACCCTCTGCCCTCAGCACAATTAACGTTGAGACTGCTTTAGTCCTCTTTTCCCCATGTTAGTACTACCACACCGCCCTACTTAGATCTCTAGTTTTTATCAGTATTTGTTTCTGCCTATGCTAAAGTAAATTGTTCCCATGGCAGATTAAAAGCATAGAGAATATGTATCTTTAGAAGACAAACACAGGGCTATTCAGCAAAGACCCTTTCACCTCCCATTAAACTCCTGGCCAGAAGAAAGCAGGCTATGCTGAGGCCCGATCAAGCGCCACAGGAGTCTGAAGCAATGGGAGCAACATGACAAGAACAGGCACAAGGACTGTATGCCTGATGTTGGAGAACAGCACAGGCATGACCTTTCCTGCTGGACCTCCAGTTACTGCAGAAGGGCAATCATCCTTTGACGACTGCTTATTGTTGGTGGAGCTGCTGAAAGAGTGAATGAAGCCAAGGCATGATTCCTAAAACCACACAAGATGTGTAGAAGACCTCCACTGCCATCAAAATGCTGCAGCTGCCTTTAGCCAACCCTGCATGCAGCAAAAGCTACGCTGGACCACAGGCCACTTGCCATAAAAGCTGAAAGCATCTCCTTGGAAATCCTACTTTTATTCTATCTGACGGAATGCACATGGTGCTGCAAAACACAAAGCCCTTGAAATGTCAGTTTGAACAGCTCATTTGATGACTCCGCAGTCCACATTTACTCTAATAAAACAGAGCTGAGAGAAGAGGTCGACTTTCTCTGTATCCAATGGGAAAAAGGAATGGGGCATGGGAATAAGAAGATACTGATTAGTAACACTTAGGATCAAGAAGAAAATTATGAAGTAAGGCTAATTTGGCTCATAAGAAAAATGAGAGCAAACTTTAAGGCCCCAAAGTGTTCCACAAAGCAGATGCACCTCCTGCTTAAGAATACAATTAAAGCTTTATTTGCTATTGTAAGTGAATTTGAAGCCAAAGGTAAATTTACCACATTTGTACTCATTCCTAGAGGTGCAAAATCTCATTATCTCTCACATTCTCAACATGGGCAAGGATCTTCTCTCCATATCCCTTCAAGACAAAGCACTATACTTGTTCGGAAATCCAGATAATTCAACCTGATGGCAAAATAGGCCACTTCACATTAGGACAGCCTTTTCTCAGATTTCTCCCCACAGGACTCCACTCCTAAGGAAACCATGATTACATTCCTGTAAAGGTCAAAAGCATTGCTTTCTGGGGCTGATCGATCACTACCGTTATTGCAAAAACCTGCTAAGTACATTGATCTTTCACCTCACGGTAGGAGGGAATGGTACAGGACTTGGAGAATAAAAGACAACATTAGACAAAACTTTGCAGTAAACTTGGCAGCAGAACAGCAGTGCTTTCTACCCAGAACTGTGCTTTGGCATCGCCTTCGATTCAGTGCTCCAAACCTTAAGAGTTCCCTGAAAAACTTAATTTAAGTGGTGAATACACATGATGTGACAAGCAAAGCCCATATGTTCAAAGTCTGGCCAAGGTTAGTTACACAATGCTATTTCCTGCAGCCTGACTAAGAGAAAAATTGAAACACCACATTTTTTAGCCCAGCCTCCACAACTGTTCTCCCTCTCATGAGGATGAAGGCAGTATTTTGTCCATCTCAAATTCTGGCACAGTCTAATTTGTAAAATATATTATTTGTTTTCTGATAGGCCAATATCAATTTTGGCCATTATTTACGTGCAGTTTCAAGCCATCAGGCATGCAGACTGTGACATATGAAGAACCCCAAGAGATGCATATGGTTTTGTGATTATGTAAAGGTCCTTGCCTGGAGGCTTGTCTCATAAACTTGCCCTCTCCTGCTTCTTCTTTCACAAAACTATCCCTTTCCTTCTCCAGGCTTGCTCCAGCCACTCACCCAAACTGCTTGCAAGGGTACTTTCAATTCCTGTGTTGATGTTTGTTTTACAGTTTTCCCATTTACATCATTTCTTTACCTCACAAAAGTATAAAGAAGGAAGCTTCGTTTTCTCTTTCCTAAAATGTCCCATACAGGACAAGGCTCTGCTGAACAGGATGCACCCTGCTGTGCATCCTCAATACTCCATGGCTGCTGCTCCTATTCCCTCCCATGGTGCCCCATCCCATCCTGCCATATCCAGCAGTGCATGGCTGCATCCATCACTCCTCACACTGTATGCAGAAGGGAAACAGCTGTGTTTTTTCTTGCTTCTGGTCTTGCAACAGACTGCACTATGGACTGCTGCAATTCTTATCAAATCTCTGGGAAAATACATGCAGATACTAGATGTTTTATACAAATCCACTCATATTTGGGCAGAGTATGATGAAGCAAAAAGAGCAAAGCAGTGTTTTTAGGTAAATAATCCTTCACTGCCTGAGAGGTTACAGTGCACAGAACACAGTGATGCACAGAAGACACTTGTACGAAAGCCAGTTGCTTCCCTTAGAGCATTGCTCATCATTTAAGAAGCTTTTAGAGCTCCTGACCACAGAAGCACCAATGCAGTACCTGCATTATGCCCTCCTACTCTCTCCTTTCCATTTGATCTCTGAGCTGCCAAATATTTCCTGACTCTCAGAGCTGTTAAAAACACCATTTTACAAAACTTGTAAAACACTTTTGAGCAATTCTCTTCCATGTAGTATCACACAGCTAAAAGATCTGCAAGGGAAATCTGTGCACAGATCAGCGTTGGCAGACACCATGGAGGCACCAGCGCAGCTGGAGAGAGGGAAAGAAAAGAGTCTGCCTCAGTAAACAAAATACTGTAAAGTAGCTCAAACAAGCTACTGACATATTTCTATTGTGCTACAATGGTCACACGCTATTTGAGACCTTCAGTCTGCTAAGTGACCCACAATAAAAAGGTCAGCCTTACTTAAATATCTCAGTTGCTTCAAAACTGTTGCAATTCCTTTAGTTTAATGTACTGCAGCCATTTGGTGCTGCAGCATCACTGCCTCCTCTAGACATCTTTATCTTGAAGAGAAAAACCAACAAGTTTCCTGCAACAGTGTATTTTTAGTTATATGCCATCTCTGTACTGCATGGACTCCATAACTGGCATTTGTTTTTCTTCCTAGGGTCCACAGGCCACACACAGAGGTGGCATTGTGCAGTCCCCTCTTGGCGAGAAGCACTGTTCAGCTCCAGAACTGGAGAGACTGCAGGGGAAGGTCACCAAGCCTGATAGACAAGAGACACTGATGAGAGATCCAGTCTCTGTGTAAACAGATGTCAGGGAAATTAAGATGGGGTCAGGGAAGACAAGCAGAAAAATGAGAACTGGTTAATATGGGAAGCAGATACATCATCCCAAAACTTGCTGACACTCAAGAACACTGTTCAGCAACAGGCAGAAGAAGAGGCTACCAGGAGGAAAAAAGAAGGTGTATTAAGCAGTTCTTCTTATTCCAAATAAAGCTTCTAAGATAAGATATATTCACTCACATCTTTTATAGAAGGAATAATCTCTAAAACAGAGAGGGGAATAAAAGCCATTGCACCTCTAACTTCAAAGGCTCAAGCACCTAAGGTTCCACTCTATCATGCTGCCCAACTGTGCTGCTGAAGCTGGGTCTGTACAAGGTGTGGTCCAAGTCACATCAGAGCACAGTTTTGCAGCTGTTGTCTTGCAGTTAAGACATGAACTTTGTCGCACGGGCCCTTAGCTCAGTACAACAGGCGATGCAACTGAAGGAGTTTCATCAATCTGTGCACTGACCTACATGAGCTAGTAGTTTCAGGACAGCTCAGATCAGAGAGATGAGACTAAATGCTTGTGCTTTAAATCTTTAACTGACACACAGGAGGAGAGCATCTTAAGGCAAGGGATCCACAAGCTCAGACAAACTTCAAGAAGTGGTGGCAGAAAGCGGCACAGAGGGTTAAAAAAGTACAACATTGCAAGGTCTCCCATAAGTTAATAAGTGGAGTTTATCACTCCCAACAAGCACTCAGCAAGACATTTTGTGTGCTAATCTCAGATTTTGGCATCTCAACAGGATACATGTTAGTCAAATCCGGAACAAGTACTTTTCAACATCTGCAACAATGTCTGTTTCCAAGTTCTTTTGGACCTCCTGTCTTCTCTCTTAAGCCTCTTGCCAGCATCTGCTTCTTCTTCACAAACAGCCAGCACTAACCTCCACCCTGACCTTTATTCCAAGCACACACTCATCAAATTACGACATATCCAAAAAATTCCGTTTAAAAACATACACACAAAAAAAAAGAGCAACCAAATTGCATCTACAGCACTAGGTCTCTTCAATTCCTATCAAAAATTTTAGTGGTGACTGATGTTTTTATCAAAATTTAAAGAACCTCCAGGCAGGAACAAGTCCTTTTACACTTGTGAAGAGCATCCACACCTTCTGCCCTGCTTGAGCTACTGCTCATGCTGCAATCACCTGGGTGTGAAACTTACAGGCTTAGACTGATAAACATACACAGACAGCATCAGACTCAGTTCTCTCAGCACCTGCACTTCTGCCGTGAACCAACAGCCACACGCAAGGCAGAGCAGACATTAGTGATGTAACCCTGTGCTCAGATAAGAATTACAGACCTGTACAGCAACCACACTGCTGGGCAAAGCAATCACTTTCTACTATTCCACCACAGGAGAAAGGAAACTCAGTTTACCAAGGGTCTGCAGTTCCTTGCACCCTGCTTGAATACAGCACTGTGTGAAGAATCCCACCTTTCCATTAGAGCTTTTTCACAGGTATGAACTATGACACCGTATGCTCAATGTTCTGGATCTGGACAGGAAAGCCACAAGGAGAAAAAGATTGCTTTTGATATACTTGAGGGCAGAAAGATCACAGTTCTTCATGTTAGAAGTCATATCACCACAGAGCCAAAGACAACTCCCACATTTCTTGTCACATACGCATATTCCCATTCCTAGTCCACTGTTAGTTTAGCAAAGAGATTTTCATTTACACAAGATGGACTTTAAGTTGTCATGCCCCCTAAAAAACCTGCTCATTAGCACACCCAGAACACAAGCCTTGGACAACAGCTGAAGCGCATATCTGTATTTAAAACCCTCAAACTGTAAACCAATCCTATCAATACAAGCTCTGCAGTTTTCTCTATGTGAGATGAAGACACTAACAGTCTGGGCTCACTGTTTATACAGTGATCCATATGAAGAAGCTGAGACAACTGAATTCAAAAAGAACTTAAGATAATACAAGGTAATGAAGAAGACAAAGGTCTCTACTCCCTTAATAAAAAAAAATTAAATAAAATAAAAAAGCTATGGGATAAAGGGATAAACATTTTTCTCCAAGATCTTGGCACCAAGAGACTAGAATGCTCATTTTTTAAAATAAAAGGATTTTGACAATTTTCAGCTGACTGTGAAAACTTTTACTTCTTGTGAATAGTTCAAGAACAGTTCTTGACTGCAACACCTACATGTAGAAGGTCTGTGGCATGGAAGTGAGCACAGAACTCCCACCCGCAAGAGGGCACAGACCAGAGTTCATAATTACCAGGAAAGCTATTTACACCAGCCTCTGTGAAAGTTTTCCTCACTCACAATCCAGCTAGGGGTAAAAAGAGGGCTATAGGCAAAGTGTAGGTTTATCACGATGACACCCAGCCCCTCCTGCCAGTCTTGCGTGGTGACATACGATCAGCACATGCGTGACACATGATCAGCACATCGGAGGCCCAGCTGAATTGGCACTCACAGCACTGGCAGGCTCTTCAGGCTCTTGAGAAACACACGAGTGTGCCAGCACCGAGCAGAACTGCTTGCACTGAAAGCTTGGTGAGTCAGTGCACTTGTCCTACAGTATCTCATGCTCAGGTAGGATTAATGACTAAATCTTCTCTGGAGCATGGAGTTAGATATGTCTGAACTTGACATGCCAGTGACCTACTTTTCAGACATGCCCAACACTCATGTCTCCCTCTGAAGGCAACAAAAGACAAGGATGCTTCGCAATTTTGAAACAGTAGTGCATGCTTTTAATACTGAGGAAGCTGATGACAACTTAGGATCAGCTGTGCACATTAGCAAAATCCCACTCTAACTTCACATGAGCATACACTGCTATGGATCACTCAAGACTCTACATGTTTGACTATATATGTCTGTTGATTCTATGTGTTTGCTGGCAGGGAAAGAGCATGGATGAAAGCTAGTAACTTCTTAGAGTCATCCTGCATTAGATTGATACATTCCTGGATATCAAATTTTGCCACTATTTTAACCTGTCTAGACAGATGCATCCTTTTTCTTAGAAGAAAAACACAAAATATCTTATTCCTCCAATGCATACCAGCTGTACTGTAGATACAGGTTCAGTCTATTTTGCCCAGATATAGAATTAGAAAACCCAGTAAGATTAGAACCCAATGAACATCACTCAATTATCACAAATGACCAGGATTCAGAAGAGAAAATCTATGTGCATCACCTGTACAAATGACACATATTAAAAAGGAACTCCAACCCTGTTGGGTATACAAAGTTTTGAGAATCTAGTTAAATATGTAAACCCGCTTTGCCTC
>VXBC01007869.1:147856-165403 GCA_013399945.1 Ploceus nigricollis
AAATGGCGGCTGCCCGCCGCCATCTCGGAGAGTGGGGCTATGGAGCCGCGCCTTCGCGAAGGGAAACCTGCGGTCCGGCGGAGGTGTGAGGGCGCCTCTCCTGCCAGGGCTGCCCTCCCAGCGCCGCGGGCTCGCCCCAAGGGGAAAGCCCGGGGAGCGTGTCCCTCTCTGACCCGTGCCCGGTTATGGACTGTGGGCACCGTACGGCTTCGTGCGGTCCGTCCCACACTGCTGTGGCCGCCGGGCGAAAAAAACCCCCACGCGAGTAAAGATTAAACAGAATGTTGCGCGAAAGTATCTGCATCCCTCTGTTTACATTTTCCTATCTCAGTTTTTCTTGGGACTGAAGGTAAACATGGGATTTCTGCTGCTGCATTAGACAGGGACGCTGGCAGGCAGGGCTACACCGCGGCGCCAGCAGAAATTCTCTTTCAGAAAGCTTATTCCTAAGGGAAACGCAGCAGACTTCCAGCAGCTCGTTTTCATCAAGTGCCTTCTTTTCACTCGCTTTTCCTGACAGATTCATTGAGCTCCAAGAAAGATCACTTGCCCAAAGCTCTGCGCTGAAACCAGTGAAAAGGCAGCTTCCTCCCGAGGCATATGCCAAACTTTCATAATCTGTCTCAAAAGATTCTGGAAAATCATGCTCAATGTCTGAGCTGCTGTCCTACATTGCAGAAGCTGTCAGCAGATTGGAAAGCGCTATTTCAGCTGCAACTTTAAATTTACCCACACTAAGCCGAACAAGCAGCGGTTTTCCTTGAAAAGAAGAAGAAGAAATAAAAAGTCAGGTATGAAAAAAAATCCAAGATCGGGAGATTAAATTTTTTTCCAGGAGTAGAATACAGCAGCATCTGCAATAGAACAAATCATGATTGCCCACTCACACTTCTGTTGCCTTTGTAGTAGACAGAGGCAACAGAGGAAAGATAAAGTCAATTCCTTGTGACAGAAATGAAATTTCACCATGTTTAGTAATCTCTTCTCTGCTAAACAAACAAGCAGTGTCTGCAGGACCACAGCAAGACATTAAAGCTTTCTCAACTAAACATGACAGGTCCACAAATGTACTGTAGAGGGAAAGGTCTGGTCAGCAACAGCTGGATTACAGGAAATGAATCTGCAGTCTCAAACTATTTCCCTGAGGATGTGTGATCGGACTAGAAGATATCTCTTCCTCATCATTCTTAGAAAGGAGCTACTACTGAAGAGTCAAAGACACACCTTCTTTCTGCTGTGGATGATCCTGCAGTCCTAGGCTAGACCTACAGATAGAAATGCTTGTCTCACTGCTTGGTGAGGTGTGAGGTACTCTTTGAAGATTGATATACTTGTTAGTTTTCAGAATATATCTAAAAATGTCTTTTAAACTGAAGTCTGGTAAGGTCTACTGACCTTGCAGTAGTTTGCTCTCAAGATTAGGCATTTTGTATCACTACCAGATAAACAGGGGCTGAGTGTATGCTGGAGACAGCAGGCTGCAGAGTCTTGGGTGACCCAGAATCCATTTTCCAAAAAGGCTTTTAAGGAAGAAAGTAGTTGAGAAAATGTGTGTCTTGATAGGTAAAGGTGTGGGTCACGGGACTGGAAGGAGTTGTTTCAGTTGCCCACTGAAATATAACTCTTCTCTATTATCTTGTCTCTCTTATATCCTTAAATAGTTCCAGGTCCAAGTACTCCTTCAAGGTTTAAGACACTGTTTAGAGGAAAACACTGAAAGGCAGGCATACATTTTGAACTGAAGTGAAATATTAATATGATAAAATCAAATATATGCTTTATATAAATAGTTGGTCTTTGGAAATAAGTTCCCTTTGAGGAGAGAGGAAGGAGAAGGGAAAAAAAAAAAAGACAACACAATGCAAGAGAGATTCCAGGCTTCCAGTGGCTATTCAAGATAAAATTCTTGAGGACATTTTTTTAAAGCTTATCTGTAATGGTGATCTCCTCTGCAAGACCAGGAAAGTACTTGAATAATAGAAAGGTGTCCTGAGGTCTAAGTACATCATTTTACCAGGTGTGCAAACTTGAGGTTAGTGCTCTACTCTCACTGATGAGATGCGGAAATAGGGTTGAGGAATTATGGCACACAAAAGCAATTTTGCTATGACTGATGGAAGAAAAAGTAATGTATGGAAACCTGGGGAGAGGAGTATGGGAGACAGAAGAAATAGAAAGATTTCAAGGTGAGAACCTGGAGCTTCCTCTTGCAGTCTCCCCAACAGGCTTAAAGAGTATTGTGATGGTGGAAAAGGCATGGAAATTACCAACAAGACTTGAGTGTTCTTCCAGGTCTACCACTGTCACACAAAACAATAAAAAACGTTTAAAAAACAATTTTCCTATAATGACAGAGAGTTGGTAACATGTCTTGTGTGATAGTTCAGACAAAGTTAGAATTGCTGTAGACATCAAGTTTAATGAGAACTTACAGAAGCAAAACTAGGGTAGTTTAGAAAAGTGTTTCCCCATAAAACTGAAAAGAAAAATCAAGCAAATAAATTTCATAAATACTTCCTAGAATATTTTTTTTTCATTTTCTGTCATAGCTTTCAGGTCAGATTGCATGGATTAAAAATACTGCTAGGACTGAAAGCAGGACAGCTTAGTATCTGAATCTGAAGCCAAGAAAAGTAAGCTTATTCAGTTATTTTTCTGCATTAAAAAAAAGTTGTAGGATTAAGAATTATAAGATGCTCCTCTGGTATTTGCTTTTTGCAAGAAATTGCAAAAGTTACATGATGACATCATATAAAGATTCTATTTCTTGTCTAGTAGCTATGCTTGGATTATGTGAACTTTCTTGGAAGAGTGTATCCACCAGTAAGACAGAATGCAAATCAAGCTGAAAAATGCAGCTTACTTTATTTCGAATTAATATTACCCCATCTTTGGTTCTTGGCGTCATTTCTCTCACTCTGTGTTCTGGCATGACACCACGGTAAATGACACATCCATCCCTCTGTTAGTTCTGGCCTTTCTATTCTTGAGGCAGGCTGACTTTCCCTCTTTTGATTGGGGTAGAGCAGAATTAGGCTCCCTGCCTCTCAGCAGCAGTCTTATGTGGCTCATGTTATTCACACGCAGGGTGAGGACAGAACACCCCGGGGAAGCAGCTGTGCTGGTTTGGACTGATCTGTTCACACACAGTGGAGCCTCTTTCCATGCCCTCGTACTGCACCAGAGTCTTGAAGGACTTTCTCCAATTCCTTATCTGCAGTCTTGTTTGGAGTTCAGGAGCTGGAGCAAACCGAATTCCCCATCTTCTCTGGCAATTTGCTTTAAAAGCTTCTCTCTGGCTCCATCTTCTGTTTGGTTGGTTGGGTTTGGGATTGGTTTTTTATGTCTATTTATTTTGACATAAAAGGGTGAGATTCTTCTACGTTTTACATACTAAAGTTGTTTTAAAAAGTAGGTAATCACATCTTGTGTGACAGTTTAGACAAGCAGAGAGAGAACCTCGACCTGCAGATGGAAAGAGTGGCCCAGAGAGGAGGGAGCTGAAGGTTCCCAGCTCTGCTGTCAGCCCTGTATTTACAGATTCTCCTGTTCTGCAAAGTTGCTACTCCGGTTACAAGACAAGGTGAAATCGTTTGACCAAAAAGCACAGCAACATGTTCTGTTTGGGTGTAATTGTACTTTTCTGCATAATTATGACCATTACATGATCTGGCAATGTAAGTGACATCTCTCATACATTTCAGCTAAAACTGTTGAGCACTAGGGCCACTGAGTAGGCACAGGACTATTTAATAAACAGATTGGTCTTCCTGGGTAGTATGAAAAACAGCCCTTTTACAAAGTGCTCAACAATAATAAGAGTAATAGTAAAAGTCATGAAAAGAAGCCTCTAATAAAGAAAAACTGGTTTATGGTGATAGTTTTTAGGCCCAAACTATTAATGCCCTTTTGAGCTATTAAGTAATCTGATTCCAGTTGCTCTCACCCTGCAAGAAGGGAACTAGTGTGGGAGCAAAACTGCCCTTTGACTGATTCAGTGCTGAAATTTAAAATTGCTCTGTTGACAGCAAGCCAGATTTTAGCTTCTGAGGCCTCTTCCTTAAGCACCCATGCAAAATCAAAAACTGACATGCACAAGAGATAACCACATAAAAAAGGTAAAAACCATTTGGAAACAAGTAGAGTTGCCTCTCAATAGTCATTGAATACAGTGTTTTACTCTCTCTCATGCTTTTCTTCTCTGCTCATTTGTAAACAAAATGTTTTCCAGCTTTACAATATATGGGATTTGCAATTTCTTCTATACCTGCACTTCTATGCAACTGCAAAAATGCATGCTTAAAATTCTGTCCTTCTCCTATTTTGTCATCAGTGACAGCCTTCATAAGACAGTTACCAAAAAGTATTTTTAATTTCAGATGCTACATCATTCTTGGAAGACTGTGGGAAACAAATATAGATGAGCTCTTTATATAGGAAGGCAAACTTCATGAAGTACCAAAATGTTCTGTGGAAAATTTGCTTGTCCATCTTGCTTAAAAATATGAAACTTGTTACAAAAATGTACCCTCAAATTTAATCAGTGATCTTTATTTTACTCCAGGTATTTATCAGTCACAAATATAATAGTGTACCACCTATCACATTTCTATTAATAAGCCCTACATGCTCATTGTGACAGTTTTCTTCTATATTTTATTCACTTTGATTTATGTGGCCATTGAGAAAATGGGGACCTATGAGAAACAGAGCTTGAATCTGCTCTGTGTCAAAGTTATGGAGAGAAAGACTAGCATTAAAAAATAAACATGGCAGTACCACTGTGTAGCACCTTCTCGGGAAAATATATACTCATTTTTAGCTGCCATGCAAGTGCTGTTGGCTTTGTAACTGACTGTGAACATGTGAGAACAAAGAAAGTGATGCTGTGTCAGTGTGTGGGCTGCAAATGAGAACTCCTGGCTCATACATTTTGCCCCATAAGCAGTTCTGGCATTGTATGCAGTCTTATTGCTGTTTCCTTTGTCCTCATTGATCCTGCTATAGTGTTACTCACATTTTGGGCTCCCAACCTTCTGTAAAAAACCCTCTGTAATTTAATTCACTATCTTTTTGGTAGAACATTCTGACCACTAATTCTTCTATGCTCATTATTCTCATATTTTTCTAGGCCTAAGGACTAAAGAAGTTTTTTTTTTTTCTTCCCTAAATCTTCCCTCTGTGGTATTGAAGAATCATAAAGTATCATCAGCAAACACGATTTTGTATCTGGAAAATGCATTAAAATCACCTATGTAACCTGCATGAAAGGTAAATAAATTTGTCTTACATAATGCATGAACTATATGAAAGCTTTGAAGTATTTCCTTTTCTTCCATCTAAAGTGTGCAATTAAGAACATATCCAGGGAATATCAAGGAACAACTTCTTACAATAACTTTTGTACATTTGGCTTTTTTCTTTTTTATATTTTTCTCACTTGTATTACACATGGGTCTACAGTAGATGTTGTTAGATTGACAAAATGTTTTCAACCATCTGAAACCTCACAAAGTTCAACAAAGCCAAGTGCAAGGTCCTGCACCCAGATCAGTGTATTACCAGTACAAGCCAGAGGATGAATGGATGAAAAGCAGCCCTGCAGAAATCATCTTGGGAATACTGGTGAGTGAAAAATTGGATATGACCTAGCAACGTGCACTCACAGCCCACAAAACCAGTCACACCCTGAGCTGCAACAAGAGCAGTGTGGCCAGCATGTCCAGGGAGGTGATTCTCCCCGTCTATTCTGCCCTTGTGAGACCCCACCTGGAGTGCTGCATCCAGCTTTGCCATCCCCAGCACAGGAAGGACATGGACCTCTTAAAGCTGGTCCAGAGGAGAACCACAAAAAAGGTCAGAGGGCTTGAACACCTCTCTTATGAGGAAAGGCAGAGAGACCTGGGAGCTGTTCAGCCTGCAGAGGAGAAGGTGCCAGGGAAACATTATTGCAGTCTTTCAGTATAAAAAGGGAGCCTGTAAGAAAGACAGAGAGACTTTTTACCAAGGGTTGTGGTGGTAGGACAAGTGGCAAGGTTTTTAAAATGAAGGAAAGTAGGTTTAGATTAAGCATAAGAAGAAACTTTTTGCAAGGAAGGTGATGAGGCACTAACATGTTGCTCCATCCCTGGAAGTGTTCCAGGTCAGGTCGGATGGGGCTCTGAGAACCCTGGTGTAGTGGAAGGTGTCCCTGCCCGTGGCAGGGGGCTTGGAACTCAGTGATCTTTAAGGTCCCTTCAAACCCAAACCATTCTGTGATTCTATTATCTGAGTGTACAAAGAGAAAATCAGGAAAACTACTATTAAAATATAAACGACTATTAAAAATATAAAAATCTTTATTGCTTGTTAACATTGAAAGTACCTTTGAAGAAGGAATAATTAAAAAATACAAAAAGTCTGATACAAGTTATGGCCAACAGATATTAGCAATGCCACTGCTAACAAAGCTCTGTCATCATTTTAATACATACTTTTCATTAGAAAGTTTTGGAAGCTGGGCAGTTTTCTTGCAGTGAAGCCATTTGACCCCTTACTGCAATACATGAAAAGCTCCATATTGTACAAACAAAGCATCTGGGTCCTTAAAAAATAGGTGGAACCCTCGCTAAGCTGCCAGTTTTGTCAACTCAAACCTGTGACAAAAGATTGCTTTAGAAGCTTGTGGTTCCTAAAACAGGGCAGCTAAACTCATCCCTCCTGTAGAAAACGATTTCTGCAAAGAAGTCCCAAGAAGCAGCCTGAGAGCAAAATTGTAGAAGTGTCAGTGTATACAGGGACTTATGACTCACTGCTGCAGGGCTGTTTGGAGTTAAAAAAGAACCACAGATTGTCTAATGAAACTTTTGCATGTCTTATTCTGTGCTAACGTTATGTGCCACCTTCTCTTTAGCAGGCAAGTTACCATTTCTGGCCATCACTGTGGTAAGAGGTTCCTCAGCCTGTGAGCACATATAGACATCCCAGTAATGCCACATTTAGATGGGCATTATCACAGATGGTGTTGTAGAGCATTTGGTTCTGATTACTTCCTGGCCACTCCTAATAATTTTTACTCTAGATAGAATGCAGCCAGAATGTCTGATTGCTTTGAACATCTTGCACTGTAGTAGGCCCATATGTTTATCCTCACAATCTACAGAGTGCCCTTTGATTTTGAAGAGAGAACCGTATCTGAGTCAAGTTTAGCTGCTTTAGGGAGACATCCTCTGGGACAGGAGTGGGTGTAAAAGCACTGGCCCACCATAGGACATCCACCAAATGTTAAAGTTCATGAAAGTGGGAGAAATACTCTTTATTGTAAAAGAGGAAATGCTCTAGAGACAAGAGGCCACATGTGTTTGGAGGGAAAACCCAATTATTCAGTCATGTCCTCATCTGTAACTCAGTGACCTCCTTGTATAAAAATATCATCTGACAAGATAGTAGAAATACTTCTGTGAAGACTAAGGAACTGACAAGTGTACAGCTTGTACCTCTGAAAGTGCATGACACTTTCAGAAACACCAAATGGGAAAACAAAGAAAACCTGTGAGTCTCCAGCTGGGAGAGAGGAGAAAAAAAAAGTTACACTCTCAGTAGTTTTTATTAGCCCCCAAAATTCAGACTAAGTAGCCCCAGAATAGCCTCTGTATTGTATGCTTAATATGAGCACTGGACAATTTTCACACAGAGGCTCTAAACCAGGTATCAGTATCAAAAGATAAAGGTGCTCCAAAGAGTCCATAATAGGCCAAGCAATGCTCTTGAAATCAAAATAACTTGTCTGGCATGTTAGATCAGTTCCCACTAATGGGAGGGGTCTAGGGCAATAGTTATTTGCCAGTGACCATGACAAGAAACAATAGGAATTGGCCATGTCTCCCAAAGTTTTCAAGTGAGAAGACACTGGAGAAGGGGACGGGTAGTAATTAAGAACACGTAAAGATCCTTTCAACTGTACTGAATGAGTGTTGGAAACAGGTTTCTCCATCTGAAGAAAACCAGAAGTAGATATGCATGTAGGCACATACTTAAACAAACAAACAAACAAAAATCCTCAAACTCCCCCCCACCAAAAAAAAACAACCAACCCAAAAAATGCAACAAAACAAGCAAATAAACAAAAATCCCAACTAAAAAAAACAAAAAAACCAAAAAAAACCCAAACCCTCACCAAACTGAAAAAGAAACCTTTTACCAAAGCTAGAGAGACCAAGACCAAAACTGTGGCAAGAAATTCAGGTACCTGCTCCAGCTCTCTAGCTCATAAAACAGACTAGACACTGTTCTTTGGGTTCTGAGGCCAAACTGTGTGTCCCAGCTTGCACTGCAGAACTAGATTTTCTTCTTCACCCAAAAGTGATGATGTAAAATTTCTTTTGAGGAAATGATTCCTGCTCCATGCTGTTCTCCAAGCCAGATCCATGTACCATCTGAGAGGTTGCCAGGAGCCTCATGCCAAAATTGCCAAGTAATCTGCCTATACAGCAATTGCAAGAGCTCTGCATAGAATAAAGAGCATTGGCTTCTGAACCTTACCAGTGTAGATCCAGCTGATGAACCTTTCTCCAGGGTTTTGGTACCTTCCAATCCAGCAGTTTGGACACATCAACTCTTCCACTGCAGAAGCAGGTACCAGTGAGGCATCTAGCAAACTTCCTAACACTTCAGGAGCTATGTGGAGAGAGTCCCTGGCAGCTGCCAGGACCTTGACTGCTAGAGGAGCACTTGTATGCAGGCAGCCTTATTTCTCTCCCTCACAGTGGCACATGTTGAAGTACAAGCCATCCTCTCAAGCACTTCACTGTGCAGATTTATGTTCTAGGGACTTCAGCTCCTGGCTTGCAGAATATTTCCACAGGGATCTCTGTCTGACTGGACCTGTATCAATCAGCATTCAATTCCTCCACTCCCTCCTCTGGGAGATGAGTGCCAGATGTTAGGGACTCTCTTACCTCCTCTTTGATACAATCCTGCCTGACAATTTTCCTCTCACAAGTGCTGATAACTGAACAGAAAAAAAAACAATCCGGAAGAGAAACTAGGACAACTTTCCTATGCAGGGATGGGCTAGAACCTGATCTGAATGGGGAAGAGGAAAGAAGGAATGGTTGTGCAGCTGCAGCATGATTTCGTACTGTGAACACATCACTCCAGTGCCTTCAAATCCTCTTGTAAGACTACATTTGCCATAGGTGTAAAAGTGACAGTCAAAAAGGCTTTGCTACCATAGATCTTTTTAGGTATCTGCTCTTTCCCTAATTTAAAAGTGTGTAGTGTGAGTTATGACTTGTATTTATGAGAGTACTTTTTCTCTGAAACTATATTTTGATTAATTTCAGGCGTTTTCATTCATGTCCTTTGATTTTGGCCAAGGAAAAATATGGAGCTATGTGTATCTGTGCATTGCATGTACACATACATAAACAAAGACTCAGAAGAAAATGAGGGGAAAATACCACTTCTGACCAGGCATAACAATTCTGAAAAGAAAATTTATACACACTTTATGCTTTTGTTTTATAATAAGAGGTGACATGCTGCTCAAGTGCTGACTTGTAGCAGAATAGATTAAAAATTCTTGAACCATCAGTAGCAAGAAATCACAGGGCTGTACTTACAGAGGTCATTAACTGTCCAGACATCTGTTGGGTAACAAATTCTGCCAAACATAGATCATGAAGTGGTTCTTGAATTATGCAGAGGATAATTTCACAATCCAGAAAACAGAGAACTCAAGCAGAGAAAGAGCTGTGTAAGACTTTCTTATTGCCAGTTGGGAAGGAATTCACTACAGTGTCTGAATTACAGGAAAGTTTGATGCTAGTGGCAGTGGTCTGCTGCATTGCTAGTAGTGCAATAAGGAACAGATTTAGATGATGGTCACAATTACAGTTATATACTCCACAAAGTAATTGACATTATGGTTAAATTGGCTGTATTAATTAGAGGGATGCTGTGGCAAAAGTAAAAACTCCAAATGTCCCAGTGAAAACTACTGTACAGCATATTAACACAAAAGTAATAGATTTCAGTATAATAAAAGGGAATTAGGAAACAATGAGCAGATGCAGAAAAGGAGAAATTGGTACTAAGGTAGAAACAGTCTGGAGCATTCTAAACAATGTATAAATTAAAGCATAATAGACTCTAATTCCCCTTGAAAAAGGAATACTGTCCCATTTTTCATAAATTAACTGCAGTAGCCAGTTGGTTAAGGATCACAAATGAGTCCAATTATGCCACACTCGACTATAATTGGGTTAAAGGGCTGTCATTTACCTCTGAAATGAGAGCTCAGATGGTATCTGTCAACCTTTGGAATCAGGAGTTATTCTGGCATCAGGAGTTACTTATTAGCTGCTGCAGAAGTCCAGGATGCAGCACAACCAGTCATTGAAAAAACAAAGAGTGAAAACACTCGTCAGGGCAAATTAGTAGTTTTGGCTTTTTTTCCCTTGGCCAGCTGAGGAGAGTCATATCTAAGTAGATAAGCCATAACTAAGCAGAAATGTCAAGAAGAACATATTGTAACTTTTTCTGAAAGAGAAGATAAAAAGGACCTGAAATGGAAGACATGAAGAAAAATAAGAATTGGTCAAGGAAAATAAAATTTAAAAAAACCACCCTGCAAACCCTGAAAGGTAATGGAATGGACATAATAGTTAAAAGCCTGGTTTTTGTCGCCTTTGCATTGTTACGTTTCATTCTTCGAGACCCCAATTACATAAATCACTGCTAGCTTTATTCACAAGTCACACAAACCAGAAAACAGAAATGTATATATCAGTGTCAAGTTTCTAAGAAAACAGGCTAGCAGAAAATAGAAATACCTTAAAAGAGGAAAAGACCAGGAGAAATTCAGAGAAAATGTCACACTTATCACACAACTGGTGTACACACAAACACTCTGCCAAACCTGGAGAAGCATACACTTACTGTCAATATGAATTATGGAATGGGCTTTCTTGGACTTTTTATTTTGGCCCCATGTTTGGAAAATAACCATACATGGTATGTTGCCTTAAAAAGAGCTTACCAACAGGAAAATATTAGAACTGATCCTGAAACGTTCAAGGCTTTCCGATTGCAACATCATGAAATTGAAAGCCATCTCCAACAACAAAAAAACTCATCACTGACAAAAATAGCACTGCTTGGTGAAGACTGTTTTTATGAAAAAAGGTTACACTTGCAATTCAGGGTTTGCTATCAGCTGGTCTCAAGTCAATTCTAAAATTTTCCTAATAAGAAATGCTTTTGTAGTCTCTAACTCAGTAAGAATTATCCTTTTGTAATTTTCAAAGCTGTGTTTTAAGTGTCCTTCTTTCTCATTTGAAATATTTATAAAACAAGACACTACTTTTCTGCAAATTGGTGCAGGACAGGCTTGCTCACTGTGGTACCCACTAAAGTTTTCTATGACAAATAAGCCTTATATCACAGCTTCAATGGGCGTGTGAAAGTAGAAATGAAAAAAAATCCTCTCACTTGATTTTAATTGCATCTTTTGAATTACATGCTCAGCAACAGTCCCAAACACCTTGAGATAGGTCCTTGAGGGCATGAAATACTGATGACAGATTTCCTCTCTGGATGAGAGGCTTTATCGGGTTAATTGTATTCTGGGAGACCTATGTCTGTGCTTTATAGATGGCTTTTGTAGAGATTTCCAATTAGCTACTAGTTGAGATTTGATTAAGTTTTCATTAACTGCTAAGTGGAAAAAGATCAACTGGTCCATATTCCATTCAACATCAGTTATCAGCCAGCTGCTTTGCAGGGAGCAACAGAGTACATCTTTATTTTAGAGTGTATTTTGGTTTTGGGCAAAAGATGGCAACGCATAATAATCACATTCAGAGTAAAAGTTGGACAAAAAACCTCTACAGTGAGGCAATATTTTAAAGAAAGAACTCCCAGCTCTCAAATACCACATGCAGGTATGATACCTCAGTGGGAAACAGCTTATGGATGAATGAATATTTCTGTCTGTTTACCAAGACTATACACATTACATTTGCCATTAAAAAACCCCAAACCAAGCCAACAAAAAACCCAAAAACCCCTGCTCATTGCTTTGCCTCCCTGGGAAGTGTTTGCAGGCTACGTTTTAGCTGTAAGTGCTTCATAATCCAAGCTGACTGTAGCTGAAATTGTTGTCCCTTAGCTGCTTGATTAGTTAGATAAATTCTGCACGCTTGTGTCTGGGATCCATGGTAATGGAGTTACGTTGCTATGCTATGAAATGTGCAGGAAGGTCCAGCACTTCAGGAAGGATATGATTTCCAGGGCTAATGAAACTTGGTAGTGAAGGCAAGAAGGAATGCTTGGAGGATTGAACAAAAGCAATCACTGGAACAGTGACAGAGGATTGCTCAGGTCAGCGGGTACAGGCAAGGCATCCATGCCCCAGGAAGGTTTCCCTGCAAAGGCTGTAACAACCACCCCAAAGATCATTTAAAAGTGGTGCTGCAGAGGAAAAGTATCATAGTTCTGTTCCTGTCATCCTGAGGAAAGCCTGCATGGCAACATTTCTACAGGGGAGGGGAGGGGAGGGGAGTGGGAGGAAGACCTTATGTTTATGCCAGAGGGTGTTTTCTGTTCCCTTTGGATCTTGATGCACCACCTTAGATACTCAGGACACAAAATAAATCTAAAAGCTCAGAGCTGAGACAGGGATTTGTTCTTGACCAGAACCCTAACTTAAGTGAAAGGAGCAATGTAACACATCAGGAAGGATAGATAAGAACTGTAAACCTATTTGAATTCTCAGGTGTGCTACCTTATTGCAACTGTAATTTTGAAAAGTTTAAGTAGCTTTTTCCATATTGTATTTAATATTCCTCCATGGTACCAAACAGGAGAGCTCTTGCTCTGTTAAACACTGTTAAATACATACGAAGACAGTGCAGAGTCTAGAAGACCTTTCAATCTATGACTAGCAATAGTAAAGAAAAAGCATGTATCAAACACAGTTTATTTAATGACAAAAGTCTCCTTATCTTCTATTCAGGTGACTTGCAACCTCTCCATCATTAACTGACTGAATTCTGCTGTCAGTCAGATGACGTCAAAGAGATCAGGTTTTTTCTCTGAAAATAATCATACTGTGCACTTCCACTATAACTTTTTTTGGAAGTACCTAAGTACTTCACAAATACTCATGAAGTTAAGTCTCCCAGTACCTACATTCAACCTGCCCAGTTAGAAAACAAGCTCTATCAAACTCCGGTTGTACCCATTTCCTTGCATTTCCACATTAACTGTTCTTCCCCTGGATGATACACTGTTCTTCACTGTGGTTCCAACTCCCAAGCCAGGAAACAGCAAGGGATTTGGATGACTGGAGGGGTGGTGGGGAATATAAAAATCCCTAGGAAGCTTCAAAGGCTATCCTCTGGGTTTCCCAATGGATGGACAACAAAAAAAAGGCTTTCTTTGAAAATGGGCCAAGAGAAGCCAGAATGCCACTTCTTTTAGAGGTCATTGTTCTGCAGAGAGGTGTACTTTCACTGTGTTCTGGTGCTAGGGAACCCAAAGTACAGGCTTCTAAAAGGTGCGAGTTTCAAAGGCAGCTGCCTCTGCAAATCTTGGAAAAGTAGGCATCCTCATTCAAGTCCTAGAATATACATAAAAAGTTTTCTGTTTACCTAGGCTACCTGAATTATAAGATTAATCAGTTTATCTTTGGTAAGAATTTCAGGAAGAGGGAAAAAAAATTAGGGTCAAACCCCCCCTGCATTGAAACTAGTAAAAAACCCAACAGGACAAAACAAAACCCCCCAAAAGTATATGCTGCTATGTATGCAAGACAAGTAAGCAATAAAATTTTATCTGTAGCAAAAAGCAAGTGACTTGAATGCAGAGAACATGGCCAAAGGAAGACTAAAAAAAAAGAGGACACAAATATTAAAAGATAAATTGAAACTCAGAATGCTGTATAAAGAGATATGTTTTAATGATATGCAGTAGAATTAAGTTAGGAAATGGAAAATGTTACTGTTAAATATGGGGGGAAGCATTTAATAATGACAATCAAAAAGGCTACAGAACGGTATTCTAAAGGAAGCTCCAGAAAATTTCCCTGTATCATTAGGACCTGGACTGATTAAGATCTGGAAATTTTCTTTGTGAAAATAATTCCATATAGAGAAGAAAGACAATTAGAAAAAAAAAAAGTTAAACTATCAGTTTTAGTTCTCAGACCTGCTTGAAGGTGATTAACACAGCATCTTCCATTCAAGCCTGAAGTTTAGGAAAAAATAAGGCCAACACTATGTGATAATGCAACAAAAATCGCAAAACCATCAACTTGGAGAATAAGCTATTTAAGGAAAAACAGTAACAGCAAATGATAGAAAAATGCTCTTCAGCTTTTTTCATATGATGGGGGTTTTTAGGTATATTTTTACACTTACATTTGTGTTTTGGTTTATTGACTTAGCATTCAAATGTAAAGTAAATCTGCACCTTCAATACTATCTTATTTGTCCCCAAATGGACAACACCTATTCTCTGAAGATGAGAAAACAAATATTCTTAGGCATACATACACATTCATGCTTCCTCATGGATGTAGAAGAAATACAAACCTGTATGGAAGCAGGTGGAATCTTTTGCATCATGAGGACAGCAAGAGTATTCCTCCAGCCAGAAGCTTGCTGAAATCATTCATCTTGACTCAGGAGAAAAGGTATAACTGGCTCATTTAGACTGTGCATGGGGTGTCACTTTGCCCAACATATTAAAAAAAGGTAAAAGAAAGATGCATCTCTTTTCAGTGGCAGCCTCACTCTCTCTCTCTGCTCAGCTGTGTCAGCTCTGGCAGTAATGAGCATAAGCACTAATATCACTGGGGTTTGCTCCTTTGCAGCCATTCTCCCACACAGATTTATAAGTGCGACTCTGATGGCAGTACCAGCCATTATGACTCTCACATCAAGAGACTGATGCACACTTAAGGCTTGGGTTGATTACCTGTCTTTGAAAGAATCTTTCTCAGTATTAATCAAACTGGCCTGCTCCCAGCAGCAAAGTACCAATGCCTACCACAGACAACACACACCCAGCCATGATTCTGCCCTACAGCAGATCTAATACAGATCTAATATAAGATGCATAGGAGCAGGAAGGACTGAATGCTCCAAATGGCCTCAAAGATAACAGCAAAAAGCATAGAGAAAAGTACAGTAAATTAGTTCCTTGTATAAATCCCATTGGAACTGTGTATAAGTTTTTTCTGTGGGATTCTTCCATCAGTGATAATTACCAGGGCTGAGGGAACTAGAGATAGAGTGGGGCCAGCTACTTCAGTCTCACTTTCCTCTTGCATTGGCAAGACAGTTAGAGCATGCCTACAGCTTGCAATTTTCCAAGCTGACTCAGAATCCATGCTGGTTTATAACTGATTCTACCACCATGAACGAAAATGGCTTTTTCGCGGATCTCTTTTCATTTACTGGCGGCAAAACATAAAAATTCCAAATGGCCTTCCAGGATTTATGCAACATCTTCATGGTTCAGGCTGCCTTTCACCATCACATTTTCTTAGTATGACAAGGACTCCAAAATGCCTCTTTTCCAGCACTTTGGAGAAGGAACCACTCCAGAAGTTTCCCATTTTTCAGATGTTCCCCAAGAAGATGCACAATGTTTTACACGTAAAAGTGATGATGATTTTATTAGGATGGTCAATGAAATATCAGCAACATACAAACAGAGAGAATAAGGCATGTCTGAACAATGTGCCTATCTCAGAAATTTAAAAGGAAGCCAATTAAAGGCCATCATCATACACTCAACCTTACTCCCAAATAAAATTACTAATCCCAAGGCGTGATTTGCTTAAGCAGCACTGCAGCCTACAACTTGAATCCCACCACGTTAGAGAGACAATTACTACTCTTTCAGCAGCCAGTCTTGCTTACCTTAGGAGCTGCAGAAGACACCTTTAACTTTCTTTGGGGACCTGAGGGGACAGAAGGTGTCCCAAAATAACTCTGTGGAGAGAAAATGACTGTGAACCAAGCCTCTCTGATAGTCCAAATGTTTTACTGTGCAACAGGGACTGGCATGCAGCTGGGTTCCAGGGTAACCCAGCAATGTGGCCTCTGTGGCACCTGCTGGTTTTCTCCCTCTGACAGGAGGGATTCAGATTAAACAGTAGAACCTGTACCAGAACAGCCTTGATGCAGGTCATGAGACCCAGCACCACTGCTAGAGGTCTAATATTGAACTGCTGGCAAGATCCAAGCAGCTCAAGATCCCCTGGGTACACATGATCTTGGCCATTCTCACCACCAGCAGCACGATCTACAGTGAGAAATAATCATAGTAAAAGAAATTACTTCCAAAGGTGCTGTATTTTGGACTGCACCAACTCCAAAGATTCCTTCCCAGCTCTCCCAGGGTCCTTAAGATTGGAGATATTTTAATGGCCTTGAATGGTAAACTGGGCTGAAAGGAAGTGTCCTTGATTTCACCCCAAAGCCTAAGAAGGATGGCACAGGTCACAGGTGCAGCGCCGACAGGAAAGCCAAAATAAGCTGCATGAAGGCATAAGAATGCATAACAATTTGCAATGGAAATGTGATTCTATTCCTCTCTCTTCCTAGAAATGCTAATCTTCCATTAGTCTTAAAAAGAAAAAAAAAAAAAAGATAATAAAAAAGCCGAAACAAGCTCATGCCTAACAAGACACAAATCTTGCCTGGAAGACCAAGATGAATTAAGCCAGAACACTGCCAATTTTGTCTTGGGAGAAGGTGGGAACACAGTGGCTTTAAACCCTCTAGAGCAGCAGCTGTGGGAGCACATCAGCTGGATCAGGGAGAAAAAAAAAAATCAGTCAGATAGGAAGCAGAGCATTCTCCTGAACAGATTATGCTAAGAAATGGCTCTGGAGTTACTGCTCCAAGGCTGTGAGCAGAAACGGCAGACTCAATTGCTGCGGAAAAAAAAACCCCAAACCCCAACAAATTGCCAAAAAACTGAGAACAGAGATCTTCGTCATTAATTGGTTAGGAACAGTCCATAATTACAAGATTTATAAGAAGTATATTTGGAGTGCCTTAGCATGGATGAGAGAAACCTTAGTATTAATCACTGCCCGTATAGAAGGAAAAAGGTCACAGCTAAGGCTAGCCAATTTTTTTTCCCTAAGGATCCAGTGAAAGGCCAGACCATGTCTCTGGGAATTCATCATCAAAACGGTACCGGACCGTCTTCTCCATCCTAAACCCAGTGGACAAGACAGGCGACCCCTGTGCTGCCTGCCAGGAGCCGAAGCTCCCTTGAGGAGCGATCCTCCCGCTCCCTCGGCACCGGGGCCGGCGGGACTCCCCGGACCGGAGGGACTGCGCGGGCATCTGGCTGCTGCACAGGTCACCCGCAGCCCCTAAAGCACGCCCCTCGTCCCGGCCAGGGGACAAGGCCCACTGCGGGGGTAGGTGGGGATCTGCCCGCAGCCTCAAGGAGAGCGGCGGCGCCCCTAGACGGGGCGAGGGGCAGAGCCCGCCCTCTTCCCTCCCTCCTTCCTTCCTTCCCACCCCCGTGACTCACCCG